>BQNB010024086.1:0-61109 GCA_026074375.1 Tanacetum coccineum
GATTGCAATCAAATCCCTCATTCGAGCAAAACCAATGGCCGGGATGTAGAACGATATAGGGTAGGATAAGACACAGGATGCACAATAATTGTTGTTAAATAAAAACACGAAACAAATAGTCTAAAGTAATGTAAGGTTGTTATAACTAGCTACTGTCTATCCATAAGTCCAAGAGTCTAAGTCCGAAAATCCGATCTTCAATAATAGGCTTCTAGCTCTATTCTTCATAATCATTAAGATGGCTTATAGTTGCACCATCTTTACATTTTTTAGCACATAGTTGGCTTATAGTTGCACCATCTTTACATTTTTTAGCACATAGTTGGCTTATAGTTGCACCATCTTTTCTTTTTAAACGTGCAAATGCTACATGAGTTTATATCTTATTGCCCCTGCAGCATTTGATATAATACGCACATCCCCCCACTTAAGATAAACAATATCGAAAGTGATGATACATGGGGGTCTTTATAGATCATTAATGATAGGTCTTCCATGAATGCATAAAATTTTCATACCCATTCCCCCGAACCATGGACTTAAGTAGCCAGAGATTTCAACATAAAGAAAATAAAGACTACAGGGTAGGCTAAGGCGAAATGGTGTAACAAAACATATTGGGTTAAACAGGGATAGGCTTAACAAGGTGATCTAGGGGAACAATGGGTTTTACACAGGAAGGTCGACAAATCAGTGTGATAAGTCGATAAACACACACATAGGATTTTTTGGGGTGATTTCCTAAGATGTTACCTTCTTGAACTGTCTATTTCACCAATCAATTGGGTCTCAAAAAGATGTACAGGCCAAGTTCTAAAGTCTACAATACTACCGGCACGCCTCATATATTTGGTGGTTTTTTGTATAATAAATGGAAATGGAATAATAGGCTTAACCTCACCAATTGAATTAAGGGTAATAGTGTACTCGACAAAGATTCATTCTAGTTCAGAAAGAAAAACATGTCAAAAAATTTAAAATTGGCACCATTTTTCAAGAAACAAGAAAATGAAGGCAAATAATTGGTCAAGTTATTAATCTACCCCCCCCCCCACTTAGTTTGTACAATGTCCCTATTATACATTAAGGAAATGAAAATTAAAGATAAGAGTAGAATTAGAACGAAAGACTACCCTAGATTTGCTCGGTATGATGAAGAGACAGCATGCTCTAAGCCATGCCCCAAGTCTGATTCTTCGAGCAACATCCATAATCACAAATATCCCATCATTATCTTCGGCATGATATCTAACTAATCCGGATTTGAAATGCCTTCCTGTTGCCAAGAATCAACCAAGCATCACTCTATGTGCATCAACCTATAATAGTTGCATGAAAACTAATACCAAAAGCATAAATCCGGCAAAAAGAAAGATACCAAAATGTACATGATAGAAATACAATCCCAACTCACTTTCGTAGGAATCACTATTTCATTTAGCGTATGCAACAAGCCTTTTAAACCACTTGGTGGCCCAAGTGGACGAGTGAAGTCTTGTGAGGGTTTCCACAGAACATACCCACAAAGTTCATTTACCAATATACACGATTTTGTAAAGTTTCAAACATTTTAATGATTTGCAGGAAGGGATTACGGCGTAACCATTGAATGAGTTACGCCGTAATAATGTGGTTTGGAAATTTTGAAAAATTATTAGATCTAGTTACGGTGTAATCATATGAAACATTATGCCATAACAATATTAATTATGACGTAACCATCACAATTACACCGTAACTTGTTGTATTTCAGCAACCACTTAACCACATAAAACGAGTCGTGGAGACCTCGAATTCCATTCCCTTGTAGAGAGATACTGCAAAAGCCAATTTAGAAACATACTAAACCAACTAAATGCAGAATTTAAATTAAGCAAAACATAGTTACAAGGATAAGCATGGGGTGCCTCCCACGAAGCGCTTGTTTTTTTCGAGTCACTAGCTTAACTCCACCCTTATTTAGTAATCAACAGGGTGTTCATCCCCTCACTTGAAATTAAGTGTGGGTGATAGTAGCCACATTTACCATAAGGGTGTAAGTAGGCTACGGGAAGGGCGTATGAGGTTAAAAATTTATACCTGTGGGGAGTTGTAAACTTCCTTTTTACCTCGTTAGAAATGAATGACGGTATGGTGTGTAGCAAAAAACTTGACTGATCATTGAGCTCTATAACAACTAAGAATGGGTCTTCAGCAAAACTCCATTGTAACGCTTCTTCAGTACCTAAATGATCAATGTCATGGTTTTCATCCATTTCAACATCCTTTATAGGAACTTCCTCCTTTTCCTCTGCAATATCAATATTCTCTTCAACTTGTTCACTATCACTAGCAATTTCATTAGTATCATAGAAAGTAGGAAGGTCAAGAAGTTCACAATTCTCTTGGTCACAATCCTCATAATCATTGATATCATCACACCTATTTAGAACTTCATGTTCCATCTTTCTTATGTTTTTCGCCCCTATTCTGAACAAGTCATCCAAGATTTTGTCAAAACTGGACTCATCCTTATCCAAAGGTAGTTTAGGTGTGTATTGCAATTGATTGAAAAACTAGGATGTGAAACCTTGGGTGGGAACCTGTATTTCATTTTTCATAGTTGACATTGCTAATTCATATCTTGCATATTCTTCTAAGGTTATACTTTCAATGTCAACTTCACTTTGATTATTATGATGAACGGGATTTAATGTGGCACAAGGCTAAGGAGTTTGAAAACAAGGGAGTAAAGGAGGCAGACTACAATACTCTTTATCCTCCTCGTCAGAGTTAGGATATACCAAAATTCTATTCCTTACGGGAGCAACACTCTTCCTAGAGGTACAACTCATTTATAAATTCTTATGCCTTCCTTGGTACATCAAATATTCATTTAGGGTCATATTACTAAAATCGTGTTAGCCTCACTTTTTAGTGAAGCTGACGTCTTACACGTGAATTGGACCAGCTATAGATCATATGTCATACGCAGGGACAACTATTGTAATAAGGGGATAGATAGGTTTAGTATAGGCTATAAATAGTCCCCATGCCTCTCCATGTGGGGTGTGGATGTTCATTTGTATTTTTCTCTTTTCTCTCAATCTAATATTTTCCTTTTTGTGTTCATCACACCCTCTCTTTACTTTCTCTCACTAAAACACCATGTATTATCTATTGCTCTTTGATCAACCAAGACCCTCCCGAATAAGGTGTTTTGAATCGCTTTACAAGTGGTATCAGAGCTAACCGGGGTTGTTTTGTATTGTGCGTGTTTGTTGTCTCATGTCTAAGCTTATCATAGCTTATTTTCTTACTTTTTTCGTGGGTTTATTTGTCTAAAAAAAGTCATGTTTTTCACCTTTTTTGCAACAAAAAATATGACTTTCCTTAGTCTCGGTTTTGATATTTTTTTGGTTGCTTACTCTGTTTATCTCAAGCTTATTAGTAAAGCTCTTCATGTCACAATGTTTTTTACGAGATCTTGCAGCTTATTCATCATTTTTTGACTTATTTCACACATCCATGGTTTTCCTGAGCTTATATTGTTGACAAAAACTTATTTAGTTTTTGAGTCCAAGTGCTTAATTTGGCAAAGCTTATTGGATGGTCTGTTTGAAAGCTTATTTCTTTTGGTATTTTCTAGTTTAAAAGCTTATTTTTGAAGCTTATCATTTCTGGGCGTATTTGGAAAAGAAAGTGACACAGATCTAAATTTTTAGCTGTCAAAGACTGTTTCTTTGTTTTTTTTGCAAAAAGATAATAAAATAGTACAAGAGGCGAGTTAACAACCAAGGCGAATTAACAACCCCAGGCAGAGGCGAGTTAACATTACCCCAAGCAAAGGCGAATTAACAAGAGACAAGTTAACACCCAGGCAGAGGCGAGTTAACAACACCCCAGGCAGAGGCGAGTTAACAACCCTCATAGGCCAAGGCGAGTTAACACCAAGACCAAACCGATTCAACTCAGTATTGACCGAGTTGACCAGGTCAACTCAGTGAGTCAAGTACCGAGTCTGGTCAAAGGAGATCATGTCAACAGAAATAAAAGAAAAGATGACTACAGACTCAATTCAAACCCATATCAACACCCAATTACAACATCATCAAATCCAACAACCTATTATAATCCCTTCGTCACAATTTCACCATCAACGATTCATCTAACCTATCTCCTTCTCCTCAAGCAGACTCGAAATAAAAAAAAGGACAACACAAGATCTCAACCTCGTTTCTTTTTCGTGTAATACAATAAACCCATGACCTCAAAAGATCCATACAACAAAAGAAACAATCATCATCAATCTATGTAGGGGTTTAAACCCTTTTCAATTTTCAAAATTAAAGATGATTAATAACAACTATGTTATCATCAATCTTTAGTTCGTTGGAAATCACAAGATAAACACAAATCAATCGAACCTACCCGAGACCCTCCAAAGGATCTTGAAGCCTTCGTTCTTCCTTTTTGGTACAAGGCTTAGCTTTTGGATTATTGAACAAGAATGATTTCGTGGGTTAGTGTTCAATCAGTCAGATTGTTTTATGTTTGGTGGGATTATTATGAAGAAATGAATAAGTAATTAAGCAATCTAGATAGCATCTATTGCTGTGGTTCTGATTGTGAGTGAGGTACTTCTTTTTTTAGATCAGTCGATGGAAAGATTTTGGTTGGAGCAAAGAGATGGTGACTGCGTATTGTTGAGATTAGGGTTAGCGTTGGAAATGAATAAAATTAGGGAAAGTGTGTTTATATATCCCTAATTTTTCTGTTGGATCGGTGTGTGGTAGGTCATGCCTCAACTTAACTCCATGGGCCAGGGGTTATTGAAATATATGGGCCGAAAGTTGTAAAGGAGTTGGGCTAGTATGTATTACCGTTTGGCTAGTGACGCTTTGGTTGTCCGGGCATCAACACATAACTTTGGGCCGAGTATAGTACTAGTTCTTTGGACTGGGCCGAACCTTTAATAATTGTGATGGGCTGAGTGAAATTATAGTAGGCCGAAAATGATTTTGGGCTGTTGTTATTAGATTTTCTAGTACTAATTGATTGAGCCGGGTAATAAAACAAAATGATGTCGGGCAAAAGTGTAAAAATGACCGAGTTTTATTACTTGGACGGGCCATGCTTATGTTAATTTATTGAGCCCGCTATCCGTTAACAATCACTTCAAAAATCATGAACAACAACACAACAGACACAATACATTACACTAAAACGATCCTTATCAAAATTCACCTTCACTCTTAACGGCTACTATTGATTTTAATGACTACGGGATTTTTTGTACGATGATGCATATTTGGGATTGAAGTAGGCTTTCACGAGGAGTGTACTTATTTCGTCTTCGGTTCTTTCCTTCTCCACAACGAAGATGACTTGTGTTAGTGACGAAGACTTGGATATCTAGTTGCTTTTGTGATTCTTTATACCTATACCCACAAAGTAGCTATCACTTTAAGGAGTTACATTGTAGTACTTAGTGTCTCACGTCGTTGAGAAGATTTCAAGTGGTGATGTACTTTTTGTATACTTTTGGGTGAGTATATGGTACTCAAAGATTTGCCTCTGCACCGTTTTTTCATCACACGAATAGTACAAGATTAAGTCACAAGTGAAGGATTATGCTTCAACCAGTGGTCATCAATATTAGCCGACATAATAGATAAGGGGATTTAGTTCGGGTTGATCAAGAGAGAATTGTTAAAGAGAGTACGATTCGACATCTTCTCACAGAGTATTGCATATGCAATCACGGGTTATGAAGCTAAGTAAGCAGTTCCAGTTGATATACGATGTACACATGAGTAGGATGATTCCTCAAATAGTCATCATCCTGGAGGGAGAAATGCATACATCCGGTACTTAGTTGTTTTTATGTTACCGTTTTGATGTTACAGTTTCGACTACATAGCGGGATAAATTGCTTTCACTCGGGACTTAGTTGACTTTGGTGAAACAATTTAAATGGGTACATTCGGGACTTAATTGACTTTGATGTTACCGTTTAGACTACATAGAGGGATAAATTGCTTACACTCGGGACTTAGTTGACTTTGGTGTAGCAAGTCATACCATGTCTTTCCGGGAGGGAGAAAAGTGCATTTCCGGGTCTTAATTGATTTTGGTGCTACGGTTTCGACTTCGGAAAAGGGATAAAGTGCGTACTTCGAGACTGGAACGCTTCCTAAGTGAGACGATGTTGATGATATTATCCCTTCCATAGTGCATCCTAAATGAGAAAGGAGGTCCTTAAGAAGACTTCTGCATTGATTCTTAATCAGTCTCAAGGGTGTCTGTTTGGGAGGGAGCTGAAGAAAAAAGAGCCTACTAGTTGGGAGGGAGTTAAAACTCAACTAGATTCTACAAGTTGAAGAAATAAAGTTAGAGCATTCAAGTAGATCTATGTCATTGAAGAAAATCTCAAGGAATGCTAGACTTCATTCTTATCATTTTACTTTATTTTTGCTTGTAGGAAACATTGTAACCAATTCACGTGTGACACCATCTTGGAGAGAGATTGTTAGCCTCACTTTTTAGTGAAGCTAGCGTCTTACACGTGAATTAGACTGGCTATAGATCATATGTCATACGCAGGGACAACTATTGTAATAAGGGGATAGATAGCTTTAGTATAGGCTATAAATACCCCCCATGTCTCTCTATGGGAGGTATGGATGTTCATTTGTATTTTTCTCATTTCTCTTAATCTAATAGTTTCCTTTTGTGTTCATCTCACCCTCTCTCTACTTTCTCTCACTAAAACACCATGTCATATCTGTTGTTCTTTGATCAACCAAGACCCCCTGAATAAGGTGTTTTGAATCGCGCTACAAATCGGGCTCCATTCTAAACTAAAAATACTAGAAATCTTAAAACCTCAAATAAAAAACCTAAATATAGCTCCCCGGCAGCGGCGCCAAAAACTTGATGCGCATTTTCTTTTAAATAGATCATAATTAATTAATTAATCCCAAAACTATCTCCGACAACATGTCGCCGGGGAATATAACTTATATAGTTGACCAGGTCAAACCTGGCCACGAATCCCCGACATATTTCCAAACTATCCCCGGTGACATGTCGCTAGGGAATATATGTGCAGTCTTTTTTGTGCAGCCTGAATTGCAGCTGTTTTCGAGATTTTTCTGGAAAAAATCTACCAAAAAACAAACCTATATAACCACATAGAATGCTACCCAAATACATTTCAACTTGTACCAAAACACAAAACAATATAACGGATCAACGCATTTTATATAAATAAGCTAAACACGACAAAATCCGCATAAACATAATAAAGTCTACAAAACGGGCTTCCTAGCCACAAAACTTGTAATATCCACAAGATACAAGTCAACAAATGTTTCGATAACATGTTCTAAATGTACAAGTCAACAAATGTTTATATACAAGTCGCCAAAATATACTTCAAGACACAAAATAGCATATACGTACCCATATATAACATGTCCTAACTCTCCCCCTCCCCGTCGGCGTCCTCATCCCCGCTGGTTTTAAATTTATAAACTGCGAACCACCTAAGATCCATTACATACTAACGAGCAGAGTACCCAGTCGCGTGTAGTATACTTGGGATAAGTCCGAGGTCGACCCAAAGAGCTATGTGTAAGGCTTCTAAAACAAGGTTATTTGCTATTAAACTAGAAAGCAATTTAAATTATCGCGGTTGGATTTGAGAACATGAAAACTTTAGTAAAAATGATTTGAGTACGATTCAAGGGAAGAGAGTGCAATCCTAATTACTTCTTAATTAACTTAATGATTCAATGATTCTACTAATTGGGAAACTCAGGATCGAATGGTCATCAAATCCTTACTTATCTCGCGAAATCCCAGTACTACAGGTCATAGCAACCGAAACTTTGTCCCACTAGTCATGGTAAGCGAGCATCACATTTGGCATTCTTATGGTCAAAGTAATATAACCAAACAGATTACCAAAATTAACAAGAAATAAATAAATCATAATGATAATTAATAAGAAAAGCTTAGCCAAAAATGGTATTCATACAATCAATATCACTGTCAATTAATGAAAGTAATGAAAACATGATAATCAAACCAAACTAGTATGTTGATGATGATCGGGACCAGTTTCTCTCTTCTAGGATAGCTGGTGATTGCTAGAAAATGACTTGGAGTGATGTTCCAGTCGTCCCTTCTGATGGGAGGAAGAAAGGATGCTAAATGAGGCTGAATTCGGCCCCTATTTATAGGTTTCTGATGGTTTACTGTGTAACCGATTTGTTGGTTTACGTCGTAACCTTGCTGATGTAGACTTTCCAAAATATAGGTAAAATGGACTTTACAGTGTAATCAAATGTAAGGTTTATGGCGTAACATAAGTGTTTATGGCGTAACTGAAGTGGTTATGGCGTAATGTAAGTGGTTATGGCGTAACATAAGTGGTTATGGCGTAACAGAAGTGTTTATGGCGTAATCTCTTTAGCAACATTGTAGTTATAGCAAAATTGTGGCTCTTCAGTTGTGATCCGGCTTTAACCCAAAGCATGAAAGTTGTAGATATCACTTTCCTCTTTTCATGGCCGCTTGAACCGACTTCAAAGGAGTTAGTATGAAGAAGTTATGGTCAAAATACTAGAGCATATTTCCCGAGATATCTCAGGAGCATTTCTTCTTCGGCTTTGTTTCTTCATATAATTCTTTCACGAGCCTTTCATAGTAACTCCAAATCATAAGTGGATAGCTTCATATATATTATTCTTTCGTTGAAGCATCCATTAATCACGTCACTAAACTCCAATGCCTTGTTTATCTTGATATTATTGTCTAATTCTCGTGTTTTTACCAAATGCTTGCGTTTTTCTTGAAAACAACAAAATAAGTGATTAAGTATCATATTCAGGTATTTATAAGATATTTGCAAGCACTTTCATTGGAATTTTGACCCTAAAAAGTATCAAATATTTGATGTCATCATGATTTATAGGCACAAAAAAAGCAGTACAACTAAAATAACTTTGTTCATAGATAAAAACCGTATACATAATCTAAGTACATACCACTACAAAAAACAACCATCGTCATAATTTTCGTTTACAAAAAGAACCCCTGAAACACTAACTCTAAACCAGAGAGCTCCTATATACGCCTATTCGCCTGAACAAAAATTATTTTTTCCATCACATGGTTGTAAATTCAGTGACCAATCTCATAATCTCGACGGCCTTCTCCAAATCCCAATCTTAAACTTCGGTAAGAAGTATTGCGCCTTTGGTAGTAGCCACGGACCCAAACAATTATTTTAGGTCGGTTATACGTTTGTCCCTCACATGTATATTACGTTGTAGCTTGGCACTACCTCAATAGGTCTTTCTTTATCTCAATTTCTCTTTTGTTTTCCCGATCAAAATGGACCAGAAATTGATCGCCCAGCAATGAGGAGTTAGCAGCAGTGGCAAGCTTTTCAAGGTTCAACATTTTACAAAAATCAAAGAATGGAGTTTTGAAGATACAAATGGTTTGAATAAAAAGAAGCTAGACAAATAGGAAGTAGCTACGATGAACACTTAAGTCATATATGTGCATGCACAACGTCATGACTTAGTAACTTTGGTGTGTAAACCGTGTATGGGCTTTCGCATATGGACTTTGAAAATAAATTATGTGGGCTATGTTTTTCCAACAAAATATGAATTGCAGTTTAAAATACTAAGTTATGTAAAAAAACAAAATATTTAACAAAGATAAGATAATCGACAACAATGATGTTACTGAACAAGTTTGCGAATGGTTTTCATGAGAAATAAATGCAGTTTAAAGCCGCAACGCGCGACAACCCTATTACTCATTCATTACTATTTTTTGAAACAAAGGATAAAAACATTTAAATGCATTTTTAAAAAGACAAACTTTTCAAAGTATAATTTTTATTAGAATAAATTAAACACGTACAAATTGTTTTATAGATAAACACTTAATTGAATGACAATAATTTATCTCTCTGAACAAGCAAACTTTAACAAAGGCAAAAGTTTTCAAGTGAACTCTTAAACCTCTAATTGGATTAGAGACAAAAATGAGTTTAAACGAGAGTAAATGTTCTTCTTAAATGCTATAGTGAATGTGAAAAATATAACATTTACTTTGACCAACATTCTCTTTATATAGGAGAGAAACGAGGATATCACGTGAGAGTTGTTGAACGTGTCAATGATTTAATGGGGAAGTGCATCTTCCATTAAATACTTACATTCTTATAAATACAACAACTTTACTTTGGTGACCGGTGCTATCAACTTTTTATTATCCCGCTCTTTTGTGATCTTGAAAAGTGCCGCCTAATATCTAAGAGATATTTCAAGTGAAGCTATGTTGGTTGGATTAGAGAGCTCATTCTCTCATCAAGGCATTGTTGATCCATGATGAACATTTGTCCTTCAGTTTCTAGTTCTAATACATACGAGCTGACTCCGCATCAGCTAGAAGTATATCTTCAAATTATCTTTGATTGCTTAACAATGTTTTTGAGGTGAACCTTGTTGGGGTTGCTCGCCGATTCATCAGCAAATCTTCTTATATTTAGTCTAATTTATGTTTTTATTTTAGTCGAATTTATGTTTAAATCTGGACTAAAACATTGGACATTGAATTGGCCTTACAATCTCTCTCTTTATTTAAATATAAGTTATACTAAGTTAAATTATTGTAAATGAGCACACAACTTTTTCTTACTAATATTTTTTTGAGTGACTAGTAAACAAAATGGAGAGTTTAATCAACCTTAATCCTTTAAGTTCTTCATTTTCCTTTTAGCCTCTTCATAGTCTCCCTGCTCTCAATCACTGAATTCATCCTAGCTAAGAAGTCCTTAATCTTCTAAGAGTACATCATGATATTTCGACTAAGTGTAATCAATTGAGTTGTAGACGCAAAGTGCATATAATATTGGAGTTGCTACATATTTGAGATGAATACCAACTAGACTCGGTATCATTAAATTTCTAATTGCATTCTCTCAAGGTTAAATTATTATTCTAGCATGATTCTAAAGCTAGTTGACACATTGATTTTTTTAACAATCGAGATAGTGTTGTAACACTTATTATAAAACCATACAAACATTAGGATTGTCGGGTGCATTAATTGCTAACCCAACCCGAACCCGACCCATCCTGAACCGGTGCATTAATTGCTGACCCGCTGACCCAACCCGAGCGGCTAATACCCATGATCCATCCACATCCATATCATTAAGGGTAACAACATGTAGCATCTACGTGTCTCTCTCACCCTCTCCTCCCTCTACTCTTTTTGAATCTCACTATCACCAAAGCATGCATCTCCCATCTTAGATATATTGCATCTCTCTCTCTTTCTCTAAAACACATATTTGAGATCTTAGGACACCCATAGTTTGGGTTTTATGTGGGTGGTTTGTTTTGTCAGTGAAATCAATTTCATGTTAGTGACAATGGAAATTATGTTTTTTTATGGTTAGAATGTTAATAATTAGAACTCGATATATAGTTATTTTTATATATATGGCTAATTTAATTTTGTTTTGTTAAATTAGAAATTCCTTGCAAGAATACAAGCGCAAAAGAAACTAATCATAGTCACTTGGTGAGATTCACACAGTGGTTGGTGCAGGTCAGTAGTTCATTTTGTGGCATCACCTGCTTAACTTATATGGATTATGACTTATTTAATCATTGCCTTAATGTGACTTTGATGTGTTGTCGTGTAGGGTCAATTTATTGATTACCAAGTTTTAAATTTATATTTAGCCGACTTATCCTAAAACAACACTTTAACGGGTAGTGTACCCGTTCGGGTGGAGTTTCGTGGTAAGTAGTGTGTCGAACACTAAAAGCGAGATTGTTAACCTTATATTCTATCAGTATTTTAATTACTTTAATTAAGTTAATTCTAATTACTTGTTAAACCAATGCTATATACGTTTTCTAACGATGATGGGGGGTTTTCAGCCTGAGAGACTGGCACAAGTTTTATGGTGACAATAATCAATTCTAAACACAATAAACATGAAAGAAAATAAATCGAAGATAAAAGAGCGGTACAAGCCAAATGATAGAAAACCGTATTAGCCATATTAAATCCGATTAAACGTTGTTTTGTTTATTTAGTGCAATGATTTCTTATCTCGAAGCGGCATATCATTCTTAAGACTTAGGCGGTACATCATCCTAAGACCTAGATACGTTGAAACCTGTCACAATTAACGTATCCGCATAAAGCCTCCTTTTAGTTTAATTATAAACTATTTAGGGATTAAAGCAATTGTGATCTTGATAAATACTAGCCACTATTCAAATCTTTATCATTTAGTCAAGAACATACTTGTTGAAACATTACGGGTCACCTACCGGTCCAACTAAGCTCTTAATTTAAAGACAAAGACAGAACGTTATTTGTGATCCTATTGGTCCAGTAATATAAAACACGATATGGAGAGCTATCCCAATATCTAGCTCGCTTGTTAGACGTAACTAGACCATAAAAAATGATAGGTCGCATATTCAAACACGTAGACAAGTATCATGTGATAAACATAATTAAACTTTTAACGATAAATTAAAAAATCGATTTTAAAACAAACCAAACATTAAATCTTCATTAAGATGGCATTAGCCCATAACCATTGTAATTATACAAGCGTGATCAAATAACCAAGGTAACTAAACGTTTTACCGAACGATACCAAAAATTAAATGATTACAAGAGCATAGGAATTACACAGTGTCTTCTATGGAATTGTGATCAATGCTTGACCTTTGGTGGCTCTTCTATTCTTCAGAAAATCGTCTTTTATGTCTATGGTATGAAGAATATGATTTTGCACACTGAAAACTCATTTTTGAGTCTTCTATTTATAGTCTTTAAAAAAGTCTAGATACACCGTATTGGGCTAGGCCAATACGGCGTATTGGGGTGTTTCCCTTGGAGTGCGCGCAAAGTTTATAATCAATCTGATATATCTTCCCAAAATGTATTTATTTGCCAAATCTCTGAATGGTTATCTTGCTAGATACAGCGAATAGTAGGAGTTGGATACGCCATATTGGGAAGTAAGAATACGCGTTTTCTTGTGAAGTCGAGGCGCTGATATGCCATATCTCTTTTTGTTGATACGGCGTATTGGTCAGAATTATGCAATCTTTAAATATTATTGTTTTAGCTCCAAAATATGCGCCTTTTAGCATGTCTTCACAAATCACTCCTTAATTACTGCAAATAACACTTTTAAGCAATTAAGTACGAATTCTTGCAATAATTATATAAAAGTGGATAACTTATTTAGGATAAATGAGGGTGTAAATGTAATGTTATTTGATGTCATCAAATATCTCCCCTCCCACTTGAATCCTACTTGTCCTCAAGTAGACTCTAGATTATATTAAAAATGTATCCCGACCAAAGTCAAGGATTTTTCCATTTAAGCTCTTCTTTTGTTTTAATCACCTGTACAAGACCAAGCACCTCACGAAATATGGAAATAAAAACACTCATGTAACTCAAATAATCTAGGGTGTAACATTTTGTAATTAGCTTCATATTATATACTTGGCAAGGATACACATCTCCACCACTAGAGCTAAGGAGAAACAAGTCAAAAGGTAAATTGGGTTTTTATTGTAAGGCTAATGGTTGATCATTCTAACAATGTTTCACCGATAGTACCATACCAACAAGGCAGCTGAAGCACACATATACGGTCATAACAATGGAATAGACATGTATGTTCGATCACATCCTTATTAGAGTTTAACCAAGGGTTAGGATGAAGAATAATATAGGGTAGGGATCTTCTAACTTTCACCAAAAGTAATAAACCAACAAGGTGGCTGAATCACACATACATGGCCGTAATGAGAGAATAGACATGCATGACTCAATCTCAACGTCGTTCGAGTAAAACCTAAGGATAATTGCTATGAAAGGGAAGCAAATTGTTGTTAAATAAAATTCACAAAATAAATAGATTAAGCTTGAACAAATAAGGTAGTTGCTAGTAACTTTTCTTTACCGTTCCATGATAAAGACTCCAAATACATACAAACGCCTTGATCATAGAAATTACAAAGACAACCTAAGTTGGCGTTCCTATAACGGTCAACTTCCCGAACATCCCAAAGTTACATACTTTTACAAAAGTGATGATATCGACCACTTTATACAATATCTACGTATCAACGAATAATACCTTCCAAGTATTTCATCGGTTTTAAGTTTAGCGAATCGACTATCAAACATCCTTCTCATTTTTGATGCATTTTCTATTTTCTATTTTTTTTTTTCATAACATAAACCTCGGTGCAATTTCACCTTCTTCACAATCACAATTTTTCCGGATAATTTTTACTTTAACACTTCATCTTCGAACATAATACATAATCACGAAAGTAGCAAAATACACGAGCTACATATTTTTCCATTGCATTGTGCAATTTCCTGACCTAACCGGAGATTGAAAATTTCACTTTGTCATAGGAAATACAAATCTTTACACAAAAGCAACTAGCAACTTTGATTAAGTAGGCTTAATCTACAAGGTAGCCTAAGGTGTAAAGGTGTAACGAAATAGACATATAGTGTGAAAAAGACAGGAATGGCTCAATAGGTTTTTCTAGGGGATCTTATTCTTATGGTGAGAGTCAGCAAAGGGTTACACGAGATTTAACTAACCAGTGTAGTTAGTTAATTTTACAATATTTAGGCTTTTTGGTGTATTTCTAGAAATTTACCAGTTAAAAATGTTTCTCCATCTAAGTCCATAGTACTCATCGTTGTGGTCTCGAGTGATATACCAAGCCAAGTTCTAAAGTCCACTACATCACCGACACACTCATAATTTTTGTGGAATTTTTAGTAAAGATTTAGAATCGGAATAGGCTTAATTCTCACAATTTGTCATTAAGGGTTATAGTGCGCGAGCTCATGTAACTAGTAATTTTTATAAAAATTATACTAGAAAAAAATTTAAATTTGGCATAATTTAAGATATACATATTGATTTATAAAAAAAGGAACAAGTAGGCGTTCTAATTCACCATCCCCCCACGTCAATTAAATTATACAACGTCCTCGTTGTATATATAAAACAATTAAAGAAAATGGGAAATAGAATTAGAACGAGGAACTCCCATGATATGTTGCTTAGGATGATTCTCCAATTTGAGTTTTTGAGCAAAAGTGTGTTAACGAGGCTTCAGAATGCTTATACGAGTTCAACACACGTCTTTTTCAGAATATACCATATTGTCGATTTCTTTCTAGCAAGGTCCTGCATAAAAGTTTAGAAGACAAAAGTGAAATTCCTATCTTAGATATACAATGGTTACAATGCAGGAAAACATTTAAACACACATGCTGTACAGGGATCAATACGCCGTATCCCAAACCCAAAGATACGCCGTATGGTTCCTGTAAAAACAATTAAAATTATTCTAAGTACTAGAAATTAAATTGCAGACTGATAACGTCCAGACACATCCATACGCCGTATCCAGAGGGGTTCGATACGCCGTATTGAGTGTCTGGGAAGACAGACTCTTGCAAACAATTAAAAACAATTCAAACAATTTAAAAATGACCGGGTTGTCTCACGGGAAGCACTTTTGTTTCAGAAAAGTCTTTAAGTTACACTTGCCTTAGTTTAATCCCATCCTTATAAAATAATTTGGGGTCGAACGGGATGCCAAACGGCACATATAAATTCTTAATAAGATTTAATAGCATCTCGTTATTAAGATAATTCCAAGCCATGATATTAACATTCAATTCCTTGATAAAAAATCCAGTTTTGCAAAATTTATTAGATGTATCATGACTTGTTTCCAAAAGCTTATTTGACCCTTGTGTATTGTTGTTTATTACATAACCCCCCGCAGACTGTATTATATCGACTTTATCATTGTCCTTATCCGACTTTAGATCATCAGGATAAGTTATGTTAAAAGGGAATAGATCATTAAAGTACAAAACGTTTTGTTCCTCTTCATCATATTCGAACAATGATGTTTCATCTTTCAAATCAAATTCATCGATATGTTGAGGGCTTAAAGCAGGTTCAGTTAAGAAATCAAGTTTAGACATTAGAGCATCATTGTAAACAATGGCTGGAAATTCTTTTTCAAAATCCTTGAGAAAGTCTAAATCATTGAAATAACTGACCGTAGGCTCGAGTGATGGAAACGAAGGCATATTGACTTTATCATAATCATTTTCCGAATCTGTTTAGGAAAATTAATTTTTTGTCATAAATTACTGTGTAATCTTCATCGTCAGATTCGTCAAATGATATTCTAAAGTCAATTTCATTGTTAAAAGAACTTACCGTGGGTTCAGAAATTAACGTGTCATTAAACACTATAGCTGGGAATTCAGTTTCAACGGATCTGAGGTCGTGAACATCTTCATCATACTAGATCTTTCCATACATAGCAGTTTCCCAGTTATACTCCTTACCACGCCTATGAGCTTTTTCTTCCTCAAGCCTGATATACTCTTCCCTAGTAATGTTGGGGTCGTCCATATTTACCTGTAATAAATTTTCTAGGAAAGAAGACTGTCAAATAGCTTAATACGCCGTATTCAGAAAACTGAATACGTCGTATTGATGATAGAGTCAAATACGTTGTATTGGTTTGAAAAAAATTTATACGCCGTATCCAAGAAGATGAATACGCCGTATTGAGTGAGCAGACTGTAACAATGCAAAAAAACACAAACACACAATATCCAAAAATATACAATGCAGAAAAATAAACACACAAATATGAAAATTAATCTAAACTAAATCTAAACTAAAACACTAATAAAAACAAGAATTAAACAACTTCACTCCCCGACAACGGCGCCAAAAACTTGATGTGCGATCGTATACGGTCAAATTATTGATTACCAAGTTTTAATTTTATATTTAGCCGACTTATCCTAAAAAAACACTTTAACGGGCAGTGTACCCGATCGGGTGGAGTTTCATGGTAAGTAGGGTGTCGAACACTAAGAGCGAGATTGTTAACCTTATATTCTATCAGTATTTTAATTATTCTAATTAAAATAATTCTAATTACTTGTTAAACCTATGCTATATACGTTTTCTAACAATGATGGGGGGGTTCAGCCTAAGAGACTGGTACAGGTTTTATGGTGACAATAATCAATTCTAAACACAATAAACATGCAAGAAAATAAACAGAAGATAAAAGAGCGGTACAAGCCAAATGATAGAAAACCGTATTAGCCATATTAAATCCGATTAAACGCTGGTTTGTTTATTTAGTGCAATGATTTCTTATCTCGAAGCGGCATATCATTCTTAAGACTTAGGCGGGACATCATCCTAAGACCTAGATACGTTGAATCCTGTCACAATTAACGTATCCGCATAAAGCATCCTTTTAGTTTAATTATAATCTATCTAGGGATTAAAGCAATGGTGATCTTGATAAACCCTAGCCCATCAGGACTTTACCCACTTACTGTTTGACGGTATTTTATATACTGGTAGTCCACTGTTCAAATCTTTATCAATTAATCAAGAACATACTTGTTGAAACATTATGGGTCACCTGCCGGTCCAACTAAGCTCTTAATTTAAAGACAAAGACAAAACGTTATTTGTGATCCTATTGGTCCAGTAATATAAAACACGATATGGAGAGCTATCCTAGTATCTAGCTCACTTGTTAGGCGTAACTAGACCCAGTTAAATGATAGGTCGCATATTCAAACACGTAGACAAGTATCATGTGATAAACATAATTAAACTTTCAACAATAAATTAAGAAATCGATTTTAAAACAAACCAAACATTAAATCTTCATTAAGATGTCTAATACTCTAGGGTATTAGCCCATAACCATTGTAATTATACAAGCGTGATCAAATAACCAAGGTAAACTAAACGTTTTACCGGACGATACCAAAAATTAAATGATTACAAGAGTATAGGAATTACACGGTGTCTTCTATGGAATCGTGATCGATGCTTGACCTTTGGTTGCTCTTCTTTTCTTTAGAAAATCGTCTTTTATGTGTATGGTATGAAGAATATGATTTTGCACATTAAAAACTCATTTTTGAGTCTTCTATTTATAGTTTTTGAAAAAGTCTGGATACGCCGTATTGGGGTGTTTCCCTTGGAGTGCGCGCAAAGTTTTAATTAATAAAATATTCATTCCCAAAATATAATATCTTCGTATCTCTGAATGTCTATCCAGCTGGATATGGCGTATAGCAGAGGAGTGAATACGCCGTATTGGGAATTGTTTGTACGCGTTTTCTTGTGAAGAGTTGGCGCTGATACGCCGTATCTCTTTTTGTGGATACGACGTATTGGTCATAAATGAGCAATCTTCAAGTATCTTCGTTTTAGCTCCAAAATATGTGCATTTTAGCATGTCTTCACAAATCACTCCTTAATTACTGCAAATAACACTTTTAAGCAATTAAGTACAAATTCTTGCAATAATTATATAAAAGCGGGTAACTTATTCAGGATAAATGATAGTATAAATGTGACATTATTTGATATCATCAGACTTCTGTGAATAGGAGCTATTATCGGAGTAATGGGTGCTGCTAATTTGTTGAAATCAATGGTCGGTAAAGGTGAGCTTTGATGCCTGTGCAATGTGTGTTAGTTTTGCCTTAATTACAAAACTTGAAAGTTTTTGGAACTTGAAGACTTATATTTTAATGCGTGTTGTGAATTGAATGTTATAATTTGTTATATGATAAATGGAAGCAATAATGTAAAAGGCGTTGAAAGAACCTTTTTGAAGCTTGAGCTATGTACTTGCATATTTGAGGGAATACCTAATAGTTTTCGCAAAACATATATGTTGCCTAATATCGCCTAATCCCTAAATAGCAACTCACATATTTGAGGTATTTGTCAGCTGATTAAAACATTATATATTATTTTTTCGATGCTTTGTGTTTGATTATATTGTTGTCTTATTGGTTTTATATTGTGATTAAGGTGAAGTTAATTGGTGAAATTTTTTTGACAATTGGTGGGTTTTGTTATTGTATTCAAGGGGTTCTTTAGAAAGATGTAGATAAGTTTTGTTTGTTGAATGGGTTTATGTGGCATGTTTTGATTTGCGATCTAAGTATAATTAGTAACTAAATATGATGAAGCAGACTAAGATTAACATTGATTGTTGTTGTTGTCGTCTTTGTTTTTCTCATTGATGCGCACCATTCAAAGAAAAATATTACGTAGTGTTTGGTATGATGTAATGAAAGTTGGAATGGAAACGGTTATTACGATTGAATGGAAAAATCTTGTTTGTTTACAATTATACAGTGTAATGCTTCATTACAATGAATGACTCATTACATCAAAAACTACCATTTTCATTCCATATAGGGACAGTAACATCTTGCAATCAAAAGAGATTATACATTAGATAAATATTTTACCTTTTTTAAATGTGAAAAGAACCTTCAACCATAATTTGCTTATTTTTTCACAAATTTGACCTGTAAAGCTTATCATATTACACTCTGATTGGCCATATTTTTTGGCTCTAATTTTGGTACTCTTATGGTTAAGGTACCTGCTTAAATCATTGGTTATTTCTGCACTTAATAGGCTTGCCTTGAAGCCGAGGTATGCGTTTTGATGTTGGTCAATGCACAAAGATAATGTATCAACTGAGTCAAATTGCTAAAATTTAAGTGTGTGATACTTTGTTGTGGTTATGTAACTAGACGCTACTTTTGTTTTGCAGCATGTCTAAAGTTACATGACAAACGGATGTTCCGGTTGCTAGAGGCTAAAGCGGTGGTGACGAGTTGGATGTTCCAGTTGCGTATCCTCCGGCACAAGAAAGAGCTTCATAAAAATTGTAATTCTCGTTGTGTAACGAAAACTTATCTTGCGTTTCCTAGATTGAATAAAGCTAATTTTTTTTATACTTTTATTTTTTTGCAGCTTATGTTGCTGCTGGTGCTTGCAGCTAAGGTTTTTTGTTTGTTAAAATGCAGTTGTTACAAGTGCTTGGGTATTTGGCATGTGGTCGGGTGGAGTCGAGCAAACATGAGCTTATTTGCATCGTGGCGGGGAAAGCTTCCTAAGCTTGCAGCCATGGAAAATATATCTGAAAGCTTGCAGCCATGGGAAATGTATCCTCTTTTTCTGCCTTTACACGTGTGTCTATCATAACATAATTGAAAAAAGGCCAAGTTTGAAAGTCGGGCTTTTGGCACGTGCTTGGGTGGATCCGGGCAAGGGTGAGATCATTTTCATCAACCATGTGTGCTCGGATACACTTTTTATGAGACGATAATAGGATTATAGGAGGTTGTGATGACACTCCATGTGTTCGATTAAAGTTGACACCGTCCGCATCTTGACGGGGCAACCTTTCTAGGTTTGCAGTCGTGGCGAATGTGCCCTCTTTTTTTTATCACTCACCTTACCTTTCTTGGGTTGAATAAAGCTTATGTTGCTGATATTTTTTTGCACCGTATCTTGCTGATTTTGCTTGCACGTGAGGGTATTTAGCCCGTTTTTATGGACTGTTTATGTATGCTGCAAAAATGCAGTTGTTAAGAGTGTTCGGGTGTTTGGTGCGTGTTTTGGTCGGTTCGTGCAACAGTGAGATTATTTGCATAATGGCGTGGTAAGCTTACTAAGCCTGCAGCCAGAGCATATATGGTGTTTGGCACGTTCCAGGGTGGATTTGGGCAAGGATGAGATGGGTTGTCTCACAGTGTGGCAAGCTTGGTAGGCTTGCAGCCGTGGCCTACATATTCTAAAAAAACACTGAATTTGAAAGTTAAGATTGTTTGTTGGTCGTGCGTTTCTGTGGGACGACTACCATTTGGCTTGGTTTACGAACACAGATCTTAACGTGGTTGTTTGCTTTATCTACACTGTGTCGGTTCAAACTGGTGATGAAGATACTATAACTTGTTGGATCACCAGGGGCGAACGCGACCCGTATTTTGGCGGGGCAACACGATAACAAAAGTGTTTGCAGCCATGGCGGGCTCGGATACCCTTTTGCTCGGTCCCGCATTCGCAAATCTGAGCCAAACACTTAGCTTTGAGTACAAGATTTTAGATAACAAAAGTGATTGCATGTTTTTGTGTGATCAGGGTGCCTCCCGTCTATTCTTCTTCTTACGGGTCAGTTCAACAATTGATTTGTTTTTTGTTATAGGTCTTTGGTGATTTACGTGCACAGATAGTTCTAAATACATATTTGGGATGAACCGTTTTCTACCCTATTTAATTTTGCAAATATGCATTTGTAGAAGAAATTTTTAAAAGAAAATACATATTGACAGTAACCTTTTGCTTCTATTTTTATAACTTACACATGCCTCACGCCTACGAAACAAAGGTTCTTTTTCCATTCTTTTAGCTTTTGGATGTAACAAAGATTTAAATTGGGTATGTTTTTTCATACTACAAGGAAAACGCGTGATTGACCGTATCTTCTGTTAGGTCTTTAGTTTGAAATTTTTGTTAACTTATCTTAAGATTACTAAACAGACTTTCTTTTGAACAGGTTGCTTGGATGGCCATGAAGATGCATAGTACACTACAAGAATAAACAATCCTAACCGTTGGTAAGTCAATCCTCCCATCATCTTCTCAAAATCAGTTTAAGTTTCTCCATTTGGTGATCACAATCCTTTAATAAACTTAATTCGTTCTCTTTATTCCATAAATCCAATCCATTTTTGCCTCTTAAAATTTCCATAAACTAATGATCAGTTGGGATTCCTTCAGCGTCTTACAAGATTATAAGCAAATTAAAGTATTTTGAATAGCCCTTTTAACCGTATTACATAATAATTAGTTATGCACGTATTTGAATTGAAAGATGAAGTATTGCATATGCCTTAAAAGGAATTAAACATAACTGTTGATGCAAAAGTTAGGTTAGGTCTGATTTGGCCCGAAAAGGTAGTTATTTGGGCTGAGGAACCTTATTTTTGAACCAAGTGAATTTCGTTAAGGACTCCTGCACAAGGAATAAAGAATACGCGTTAACCTTATCGTGGGAGCAGATCCCACGATTAGCCTTCGGCGTGAGAGTAAGTATATGGTTTTTGGAGAGTAATAGTTATGATTAGGTTTTTTTTTAGTGATACCTAATTGATTGATGATAGTTGATCTGTTTATAGGCCTCATTGTCATTAGGGGTTCCAATAATTCTGCCTAAGCCTTATCAGACCCAAATGGTTTTGGAAATTATCTTGACCTATTTAAACTAACAGAATATATCCCCTAATTAATTTAGGGTTATCCGTCCCTGAAATAGTGCATAAATCAGTTGTATACATAATACAACCGTTGAAGACCGTGCCATGAAAGCCGCATTCCGGACAGGTGTCCATAACCGCGACCGTGACACACTAGCGGGTCCGCGACCCGTGACCGCGACACAGGTTAAGCCCACAAAGAAGTATGGGGTCGTGCTCGGTCCGTACTATACGTCGTCATGTCCCCCCAGTCTAGTAGGCATGGTCGGCAAAATCCCTCTTTCCTACGCAACCCAAAAACATCCGATAAAAAAGTGGCCAAGAGGTCGCGGCTACTAGACTAAAGGTAAACAGAACGCACCTTACCGTAACCGTCACATGGACCGCCCGCCAAAAAGCAGGACACTATCGGAAAATGTGGATAACTGATAAAGGATGGGACGTGTGGGCCCAGTGCTGTTTGAACTTCCTCAAATCCCAATCTTTCAAAAAAAAAGTTAGTGCACGCGTCAATCATTCCAAAATAAGCCACGAATATCGAGGCTTCAGTATAAATAGGTCAAGCAATCACTGTTGAATCTTCCACAATTATCTAATAATTCCGCCATTTTCGCACACACAGCCGCACAAGCTCTTAAATCCTCGGATTCTCGTTATCACAGGTTAGTACCCCACGCCTTTATAGCAAACTAGGGAAAAATGGGTAGGGACACCATACAACTCGAGGACGCTGTGTCAACCATATCTCAAGAGTATCTTTTAGAGTTTTCATCAGAATACTTCATACCGGAAAACTTGCACCCCGAGCTGCCTGGTCCCGAAGATCACATCGTTGATTTCCCAGAGGGCAAGATAGGCGTTTATACAAAAAAATTGTATCCGTTGCAAACTTTCGCATCCCCATCTCGCAATTTCTCTTCGACATCCTCGAATACTACCAAATCCACCTTTCGCAACTATCGGTGATAGGTGCAGCGAAAGTTAGCCATTTCAAGATCAACTGCCGTGTACTAAATATAATTCCAACCGTGAACCTATTCCGTGTCTTCTACGTGCCATCGTACAATTCGGGGTGGATGTCTTTTAGCAAGAGAACAGGATAAAAATACCCCACATTGTCCTTTAATAAACCATCGATTCCTAAAAAATTGGAACAAACCGCTTCTTCTGGTGTGGACGAAAAAGGGTGGTCACCTCAGTTGTGGCCTGGTTGCACGGCTGTGCTACAAAATGTTGATAAAGCCACAGGCCAATATTACTCCGTTGTGGATGGCGGCGACACATGACACGACCGTACCCTCATATCATAAAACATTCCCAGAGGAGCTTTTATGTCTAGTGGGGTTAAGCCGGAACTTCTTCTTACACGACGACGAGTACCCCATATTTCTAAATGACAACGACCAGGGTGGCTGTTGAATTATTTTTCTTGTCTCCCACATATATAAACGTCCATATATTGCTACATTTTACCTGTATGTTTGTTGCAGAAAAGGATTTGTTTGTTCAATACTTATCAAAGCACAAACCCACAAGGTCAAGACCTTGGGGAACCCGCCAACCGAACTGTTACTGAGGTGCCACTACTGAACAGCCACCGGCGAGCCCGCGTGATCCAAATGGTGGATGCGGCTGAGCTCTCCACATCTTCGGGGACACCCTCCACCGTAGAGAGGTCCCCGTTGGACTTTTCAAATGAGGATGCCCCCACCATTAACACAGGTTGTTTATGCTGGGGTTCATGGTCCGACCGCGGCGGAATAAGAGATCCCCGTGACAGATGATGCAGGGGCCACGGAGGCTATGTTGGTAGAACCAATTCTTGAAAGAAGTAATTTCCATGGGGCCGACCATTAGGAAGAGACTCCGACAGAGAGATGCGAGTGAGGAATGGTCCAAAGCCCCAACCAAGGTGTTAAGGAAAGACTATGATGCCGCCCGTGCTTAGCACAACGCTCGCGAGAGAAAATCGCTGGCGAAGATAAGTGTAGACACAGAGCTTGCCATCCATGCTCAAGAGACACAAGAGCCTCCCGTCGCGGCGTAAATTGTCACGCACGTATCCGCTTTCGTGTTTGTTATATGATAATGCCGCTGGTCCCAGCAGCCGGATGTCACACAGTAAGTAACTTGCACCCTGATCCTCACTCAGTAGTTGCGTTTTTGACATTATTATTATTTTCAAGTACAGTTATGCTGATAACCTAATTTCATCGTTTGGTGGATGCAGGTCTTCCAAGGAGAAATGAGTCGCAGGAAACCAAGACTCCGAGAGATCTACACCTTCTCCTCCTATAACTGGGTCTTCAGGAAGCATCTACCAACCGGGGTGGGGCGTGCCAAATAGCTGCCGCCTAGACACCCCCGAGGCCTGCCAGGATGTGGTGGATCACATAGCGCCACCGGGGTATTTCTCAAAGCTGCGCCACTTGCCCAATGATGAATTTTTGAGTCAATACAACATAAACCTGGCGAGGCAAGTGGCTATGGGCTCCTAGCTAAGGTTGAGATTCGAGCAGGAGGCGAAACTTTTGAAGAAATCTGTGGCCCAGGTAGCACGCCGTGACCAAAGGATAGCGACCAGGGAGAAACATATAAAAGATTTAGAGGCTCAACTTGAAGCTGAGATTAATATGAAATAAGCCGCTGAAGTCAAGAACTCGGAAGTGACTAAGGAACTAGAGGATCTTTGAATGCGATTTTCAGGCCTTGAAGTTGGTAATGCCCAATTATCCCAGCAGGTATCCGTGCTACAAGCTCAAGTAATGGGAGAAAAAAGGATCATGGCTGTGTTTGAGGAGTTCAAGAAGCATGAGGATGAGCAGGTGAATGCTCGGTGCGCAAAAATGGATGCACGGTTAGACGCACTAAGCGTTGATTTTGATGAGGAGCTGTACCCGCACATGTTGACAGCAATTGCCGGTCGTCGGTGGGTAATTGGGCACGGATTGCGCCTAGCTGTCATGAAATGTGCCGAGTCCACGGAATTAAGGCAAGCTTTTGCCAATGTTGTGTCCGCGGGGATAGCCAAGGGTATGAGTGAAGGGTTGAAATATGGCGTGGAGCATGGGAAAGCTGGTTTATGGAGTGAAGACGTGGAGGCGTTCGACCTTGAGGCCTATAATAAATACGTCGCTGCCCTTCATATT
Organism: Tanacetum coccineum; assembly: GCA_026074375.1. NCBI lineage: Eukaryota > Viridiplantae > Streptophyta > Magnoliopsida > Asterales > Asteraceae > Tanacetum > Tanacetum coccineum. Next base: position 25,380 of record BQNB010024086.1, read on the forward strand.
TGAAGACTTGACTAATCCTTAATAGACGAGTATAGATAGGCAATTAAAGGGATGCGCCTCTGGACGTCATCATGGCCTCCTTATATTTAGATAGCGACACTGGTGAGGATGCTCCTCAGTCTATCCGCGACCTCCGCCCAAGCTCTTCCCAGCTCAAGATTCCCGTGTATCCGGAGGTACGTAACCCCAGGAACCCTTGGGCTTGTAAAGATGAAATTCTCCTGGAAGACGCCATTGCGGCAAACATAAGCCGTGAACGAGAAAGAAAGAAAGAAAAGCGGGTGGTATGCACGTACCCATGGGGTTCGGACAGCCACCATGCTAGGTCTGATGGCATTCCGGTGTCGGTACCCACCGTAGCTCCTCAAGGCTTACAAATCTTGCTAGCGGATGCTGCTACTCAGACCGAAGACGAGGAATCTCCACGGCTTCTTAGGTCTAAGTCCTTACCAGCTTTGTTTACCTTAGATTTGCCATAGTACCGCCTGTGGTACTTTAGACAATTTTGTTTTCTTTTTTGGTATGTAATATGTACACGGATGTCCGTGATTAACAATAGTTGTAATTTACCAACACTTTATATATATATTTTTTTTGTGTTTGGCGCGTTTTGTGGCTTATTTATGCTTTTATGGGATTCTTTTCTTGTGCATCTAACGTCTTAGGCACATGCAAATTAGGAAAACGGAATCTGTGGCCACAGGGGTTGCAACCCTCTTACGTGGCAAGCAATTTATAAGGGTACTTATCCTATGAATATCCAGAGATAACCACAATATTGTGTTTGCAATTATGTAATGACAATAATATGAATGACAAGAAATAAAACAAGATTTACTTTGAACCAATGTTTTCATAAAAAAGAGGCGGGGTTAGCTAGACCCAGCGGAGTTTTATTCATATCCTAGAAAAAATAGAAAGGAAAAAATACATGGATTATTTTATTAAAGATCCTAGTCACGAACCCAAAGAACCCATCCAATGCGTGAGCCGTTGTCCTCAAAGATAACATTCTTGAGGTTGGCGTTGTTCTACGTCCGCGGAAGGACTCCGCTCCGTCCATAGGACATTAGATTGTTATGCTCCTCCGCCTAGTACTTCCATGATCACTCGTTAAGGTTCCTTCCCATTTTGGTCCGAGCTTCCCTCCGTCTATGGCATGGCTTGCCTCATTACTACGATAGACATAGTCCCCAAGGTTGAAAGTAACACCGCGAACCCTGGCATTGTAATACCTCATCATTTTTGACTTCGCTTTAGCTTCACGGATTATTGCTCGTTCACGTCTTTCTTCCAACAGGTCCAAATTTAGCCTGATTTCATCATCATTACACGTATATCATGCTCAGGTTCTGTTAGTGTTGCTTTTGATTTCTGAGGGTATGACGGCTTCCGTGCTGTAAGTCAAAGAGAAGGGAGTGTCCCCATTGCTTGACTTGATCATTGTACGGTGAGCCTAAAGGATGTGAGGGATTTCCTCTATCTAATTTTTGTTTCCTTTGCCCAGACGAGCTTTGATTCCTTCTCCTAGGCTTCTATTCGCTCTTTCCACAAGCCCATTGGACTGCGGATGCTTCACCGAGGCGAAGCGCTGTGTGATATTTAACTTCTCGCACCAATCTTTGAACGGGTTTTCGCTGAATTGCTTACCGTTGTCCGAAACTATCTCTCCCGAAAGCCCAAAGCGACACACTATATTGTCTCAGACAAACTTTTTTACTTGACCGCCACTAATGGTTGCCACTGCCTTTGCTTCTATCCATTTTGTAAAGTAATCCATGGCGACTATCAAGAATTTGACCTTCCCAGGTCCTTCCGGAAAGGGGCCCGCTATGTCGATTCCCTATTTGTAAATTGGCCATGGGGACGTGATTGGAGTCAGCGGCTGTTGAGGGTTTCTTGGCACGGGCCTATATACTTGGCAATCTTTGCACTTTGAGCAACAAATTATATCATATCACGTGCTTCAAATTGCTAGGGTGGCCAATAATATCCGGACCGCATGGCTTTGGCGACCACGGATCGCGGTCCAGCGTGCATACTGCACGACCCTTCATGTATTTCTCTAATCGCATAGTCCACCTAGAGCGGACCGACACACCTAAGCCACAGCCGTAAAAACGAGCGTCTATACAGGATTCCGTCCATCAACTCATATTGTCTGGCTTTGATGCAGAGTTTATTAGCCTCCTTCTTGTCGTTCGGGAGGACCCCATCTTTCAGGTACTCTGTTATGGGTGTTATCCAGGTTGGGCCTTCTTCCTCGACCACGGCCGCCACCTCTTGCTCTTGGATGGACTTTTCTTGAAGTACCTGTTTTGAAAAATGTGCAAAACTGGTTGATGCAATTTTGCTCAGTGCATCCGCTTTTTTATTGTGGCTTCTCGGGACCTGGCTTATTGAGAAACTAGCAAAGCCAATCACTAAAGATTTTTCCTTTTCCAGATACTTGATCATATTTTCCTCCTTAGCGATATATGTTCCTAGGACTTGATTTATCACGAGCTTAGAGTCGACGCTTACTCGTATATTGCGTACCCCTATTTGTGCCGTAATACGCAGCCCAGCTAGTAATGCCTCGTACTCTGCCTCATTGTTAGAGGCAGTGAACTGGAACCTTAGCGCCTAGGTGAACTCTGCCCCCTCTGGGCTTGTTAGTATCATACCCGCGCACGAACCATCAATACATGACGAGCCATCCGTGAATAGCGTCCATGGTTCTTGCGAGGCCTCCTTTTCTGACATGTCCGTTCTGATGGTTCCTTGGTTTCTTCACAAGGAATCTGCTAGGACTCTGGCCCTTTACTGGATGTTTGTGGCCGGTTATGTGATGTTATGTTCCCTACAACATTGATCTTCATTTTGTAGTCGCCCCAGCTACTAAGGGCGCGACTGACTTGCCTAATGGGCTGGTTCGTCATAATGCCCTATGATGGGCTTGGAAATACCTTGTTAGCCTTAGCCTATTGGCAGCGAAGACAGTGCTGGACTAGTTTCTCCATTGGAGTATAGTTTAATTCAGGCCCTTGCAAAGCAGTACCGACTCACAAATAGTACTGGCTGCTGGATTGAGTCCCTTTCTGTCATCAAGACAGCACCAACCGCTCCTTGGGAGGCGGATAAGTACATTATTAGCTCTTCCTTTGGCCTTGGTGCCACCAACATAGGGAGTTCTGATATATGTTGTTTCAGTTGTTTGAAAGCTTGCTCCGCTTCTGGTGTCCAACGGAAATCGCTTTTTTTACGCATTTCTTCAAGGTTTTGAAGAGCGGACAAGGATTTTTCCACTGACTTAGTAGGAACTGTTTAGGCCAGTCTAATATTCCGTTGAGGATCTGATCCTCCTTGACTGTCGTGGGGATGAAGTTTGCAAAACACATCTTCTTATTTCTCTGGGAACGGTTTCTATTGCCTTCCGGGCCATACATTGTATCATTGGGAAACATCCTTCAACTGCTCCAAACGTACATTTTTTCAGATTAAGTTTCATATTGATCTTTCGTAACGTACGGAACGTTTCTTCAATATCTCTTAGAAGCTCTGCTTCTGTATGACTTTTTGATAACCGGTCGTCACGTATTTATACTTCCAGATTCTGGCCCCACCTGCTTTTTCAAATGCCTTGATCTACCAGCCATTTGATACGTGGCTCAGGTTCTTGGAGAACGAACGCATTTTTGTGTAGCATTAAACTCCATGCAGTGGTATGGAAGGGCCCGTTTTTCTCTTCATCCTCTTCGACATTTGTATCTAGAATGATAACCCTTGTATGCTGTCCTAAGATGCACTTGAAAGGATAAACAGCTAGGATTCGTCCTTCCAATCAACACGGGAGGGGGGGGTGGTAACAATCTCTTTTGCGGGCAGGGCCTTGGTTTATATTCGTTGAAGTTACGCAACCTTCTCAGCTGCGTCATTGGCTTTTTTACCATGACCGGTTAGATCAACCAATCGTGTTAGTAGACTTGCCGCATAATCCCTCGCTTTAACTAGCTTCTGTTTACCTCTGCCTGGAAGGACTTGGCTCATTCCAGGCTCGGCCCTCTTTTTTATCGGACCGCGGATGGTATCCGTCTCGGATAATTGAGTTTCTGTGTTGTTCGGCTATCTGCCGTGTACCCCTGTCATGTCGGGACGGCTGCCATGCAAATTTATTTAGATTCCTTTTCAGGAGAGCCGCCATAGTGTCGTCCGTTAATTCATAAGATAAACGTTCATCCAGAGTACCTCTTGGTCCGGGAAATCTATGATGTATGGTACTTTCAAATTTTCCTGGACCTTCTTCAATCTTTTTAATGGAGTCTTTTAGTTGCACGTGATGTAGGCACTCGTTTGGCATCAGGATAGTGCTACGAATAGTCACTACTCCACCATCGATGAGAACTTAAGCATTCAGGAGCCTTGGATTAGGTTACCGCTTGAGTTCTCTAGATCCAAGGTATCCCAATGATGCCGTTGATGGAGATGGTGACGATTTACTATCATAAATTTTCACGCTTTTGTGAAGTCTCGCATCTCCTATGGTTACCAACAACCTTAATTTCCCTAGCAGCCATATAGTTTCCCCGCTGAAGCCGGTTAGGGATGTGGTGGCAAGAACCATTTGACTCTTAATCTCTGGCCAGAGCCGATTGAAGCAATGTTCATAAAGAACTTCCATCGAGGAGCCTCCGTCCACATACATACGGTGAACCGCGTGTCCTCCGATTTCTGCTTCTATGACCAATGGACCTTCTGTTCCCTTATTGGCAGACAACGGAGGGAACGTGATCTCGTTTACCTAAGCAAAACTCAACGTCACATTCTGTCCAGTCACTCTATGCCACGGCTGTATCATATTGATGGCCGCAGCTTTCTTTTTGGCCGGGGCCCCCTTTTTTCTGTTCTTTTGTTTATCTCTGTCCTGCCTGATTTCTTTGATAAAGTGTGAGAGTTTACCCGCCTTTACCAATTCCTCGATTTTCTTCTTTAGCTGCATGCATTCGTCCGTACTGTGTCCTATGTCGTTGTGAAACTCACAGAATTTGTTACTGCTTCTTTTGTCTGCCGGAGTCACCATGGGAGGTGGTGGTTTAAACTTCTCTGACTCAGCGGCGAAGATTTCTTTTGGCGTCTTATTCAGGGGGGTGAACTTGCTTGATCCCTGTCCATCCTTTAGTTGGTTTTGGAAGTCCGATCTTCGCTCAGAGTTGTGCCGCTTGGACTGGTCCTGCGGCTTCCAAGGGGTGTGAACTTTCTTTTTTGACGCGGTCGCGGTTTCTCCCCGTATAAAAGCCGTGTTTGTAGTCATCATTTCCTCTAGAGTCTTTGGGACGTGTTCATTGAGACGTTTCATCAGCTCGGGGTTATTGACTCCATGCATGAATCCAGAGATTTTCATGCACTCCGGGGCCCCCTTCGTACGTCCGGTTTCAACTTTGAAATGCTCCATGAATTCCTCAATCGTCTCTTCATCTTTCTGCTTAATGTTGTGAATTTCCATTGGGTCCTTCACATGCTTCTTCTGTTGCATAAAGTACGCGAGGAAAGCTGCTTTTAGATCCTTGTAACTATCGATGCGTTGGAGGTATCCATCGAACCATACCCTCACGGCCTCTATTAAGTGAATTGAAAAATATGGCCACATGTTGGCATTGCTATCGTTCCACTTGGGCCGAGGCTTGGAAGACCTTTAAGTGGTCCTCTAGATCTCCAGTTTCATCATATGTTTTTACGTTGTTGGGTATTCGCGTCTTCCTCGAGCTTCTGAAGTTGCGAATCTGAGGTGTAAACGGATCCACATCCTCGCAGCTCCAAGGTACGGCCAAGTCTTCCTCTAGCGTCTTGCGTCTTTTATCTCTTGACTTCCAATGGCCCGTGTCACTGGTGCTGCTTTCAGATCCGCAGGATGATTGGAGATTGTTTTCTCTCTATTCTCCTCATGCTCTGGGACCGGACGTTTGTCTTGAGTGGGTCCTCTTTGTAATTGGTCCTAGTCCCTTGGGAGGAAGTAGATACATCGTACGGACTAATTTATATTGAGGAGGTGAGCTCTATATCGGGGATGCGGTCTCTACTGGGGGGAGCGGGACTTCTAATACGAGAAGGATCATAGAAGCTTGTCTCTGCTCGGTTCTAGACCTTGTCAGCTTGCTTGAGTAGGTGTCGCTGAAGCCGTTCGTGTACACTTCTCCTTCGTTCGTCAGACGTTTCATTGAAACACGTCCCGTAATTGTATCTCAACCGTCTGACCCTAGACCTCAGTAGTGGTTGTGGTTATCTCACGGGGAGGTCGCCAGCCTCTTGAATTTTGAGAACCCTCTCTTATTCTCTAACCTTTCTCGGAGCTTTCCGCGAAGTCTAGTCTGGTATGAACTTCTTTTCGCTTATCGCGACGGACTTTATCCATGATAATGGGTAAAATGTCTTCATAGTGTTCCTCACAGAAGTCTTGGATGTTAACTTTATCCCTTTCCTTCTGCGTTTTTTCTTTGTTTGCTGTTTTTGTGACGGTGGTCACAATTGGGGTTGTGTTAGCCGCTGCGCTCATTCTTTAGAGTGATTCCCAGTGTCGGCTCCCACGTATGGCGCCAACTTGTTGACGCAAAAGTTAGGCTGGATATGACTTGACCCGAATAGGTAGTTATTCGGGCTGAGAAACCTTATTCTTGCACCAAGTGAATTTCGTTGAGGACTCATGCACAAGGAATAAAGAACACGCGTTAACCTTATCGTGGGAGCGGATCCCACGATTAGCCTCCGGGGTGAGAGTGAGTATATGATTTTTGGAGAGTAATCGAGTATTATTAGGGTTTTTAGTGATACCTCATTGATGATGATTGTTGATCATTTTATAGGCCTCTTGCTCATTAGGGTTTCTCCATAATTCGGCCTAAGCCTTATCCGTCAAAACCGGGATTTGACATTATCTTGACCTATTTAAACTAACAGAATATATCCCCTACTTAATTTAGGGTTATCCGTCCCTGAAATAGCGCACAAATCAGTTGTATGCAGAATACAACCGTTGGAGATCGTGCCATGAAAGTCGCGTTCCGGACAAGTGTCCACAACCGCGACAGTGACACACTAGCGGGTTCGCGACCGGTGACCGCGACATAAGTTAAGCCCACAAAGTATGGGGTCGTGCCCGGTCCGTACTATATGTCATCATGTCCCCCCTAGTCTAGTAGGCGTGGTCGTGGCCAAGAGGTCGCGGCTACTAGACTAAAGGTGAACAAAACGCGCCTTACCGTAACCGTCACATGGACCGCCCGCCAAAAAAGCAGGACACTCTATCGGAAAACGTGGATAACTGACAAAGGATGGGACGTGTGGGCCCAGAGCTGTTTGAACTCCCCAATCCCAACCTTTCAAAAAAAAGTAGGTGACACGCGTTAATCATTCAAAGAGGCACGAATATCGAGGCTGCAGTATAAATAGGTCAAGCAATCACTGTTGAATCTTCTACAGTTATCTAATAATTCCGTCATTTTCGCACACACAGCCGCACAAGCTCTTAAATCCTCGGATTCTCGTTATCACATGTTAGTACCCCACGCCTTTATAGCAAACTAGGGAAAAATGGGTAGTGACACCATACAACTCGAGGACGCTGTGTCAACCATATCTCAAGAGTATCTTTTAGAGTTTTTATCAGAATATTTCATACCGGAAAACTTGCACCCCGAGCTGGTCTCGGAGATCACATCGTTGATTTCCCAGAGGGCAAGATTGGCGTTTATACAAAAAAAATTGAGTTTGCAAACTATCGCATCCCCATCTCGCAATTTCTATTCGACATCCTCGGATACTACCAAATCCACCGTTCGCAACTATCGGTGATAGGTGCAGCGAAAGTTAGCAATTTCGAGATCAACTGTCGTGTACTAAATATAATTTCAACCGTGAACCTATTCCGTGTCTTCTACGTGCCGTCGTACAATTCAGGGTGGATGTCTTTTAGCAAGAGACCAGGAAAAAATACCCCCCAATGCTATACTAAACCACTTGATTCCTTAAAAAATTGGAACAACCGCTTCTTCTGGGTGGACGAAAAAGTGTTCCCCACCGTTGTGGCCTGGCGCACGGCTGCTACAAAAGATGATAAGCCACAGGCCAATACTTACTCCGTGGTGGATGTGGCGACACTTGACACGCACCGTACCCCATTCCAAAAACAACCGGAGGAGCTTTTATGTCTAGTGGGGTTAAGCCGGAACTTCTTCTTACACGACGACGAGTACCCCATATTTCTAAATGACAACGACCAGGGTGGGTGTTGAATTATTTTTCTTGTCTCCCACATATATAAACGTCCATATACGCTAACATTTACCTGTATGTTTTGCAGAAATGGATTTGTTCAATCTTATCAAAGCCCCAAACCCCACCAAGGTCAAGACCGGGACCCGCCAACGAACTGCTCATGAGGTGCCACTACTGACAGCCACCGCGAGCCGCGTGATCCAAATGGTGGATGCGACTGAGCTCTCCACATCTTCGGGGACACCCTCCACCGTGGAGAGGTCCCCGCTGGACTTTTCAAATGAGGATGCACCCCCGCCATTAACACAGGGTGTTGACGCTGGGGTTCATGGTCCGGCCGCGGCGGAACAAGAGATCCCCGTGACAGATGATGCAGGGGCCACGGAGGCTACTGTGGAACCCAATCTTGAAAAAGAAGTAATTTCCATGGGGCCGACCATTAGGAAGAGACGCCGACAGAGAGATGCGGGTGAGGAAGGGTCCAAAGCCCCAGCCAAGGTGTTAAGGAAAGACCATGATGCCGCCCGTGCTAAGCACAGCGCCCGCGGGGGAAAATAGTTGGCGGAGATGAGTGTAGACACAGAGCTTGCCATCCATGCTCAAGAGACACGGGAGCCCCCCGTCACGACACAAATTGTCACCGACTCGGATCCGCTTTCGTATGCTAAGCCGCGGTCCCAGCAAGATGTCACACAGTATTTTAAGAAGGTGGTGAGGAAGATTGAGGATTGACTCTTAGAGGAAGTGAAGGTGAAGCATTTTAAGAAGGTGGAGATTTTGATGTGAGTGTTGTCCGCCTCTAAACTTGTCTTACCGACATTCTAGGTTTTCTAGAAAAATTTGGAGGAGGGTTTGAACAAGACATTGATTATGAAGGTAAATAGGACAAAGAAGATGAAGAAGGTGATGGTAAAGTGTGAGAGTAGTGTGATTTAAATAATGGAAGAGATGCGATAGAATGACAAAGCATGGCTTGGATAGAAAAAGATGCAAAGGATGGTTTAGCTACAAAATTCGTTCCCTCCTGTTGGCGGATAGGTAAGAGGGTAAAAGGTGTAGAAAAAGAGGCAAGACTGCAAAATTCGTTCCCTCCTGTTGGCGGTCCCATAAAGGGGTTGGCGGTCCCATATATATTTGGGGGCCGCCCATGCTTTATGGGGGCCGTTTTCCGGAGAACAAAATTTTCTAGTTTTGACCCTCTTTTTGTTTAGTGGCAGAAGCATCTTCTAAATTCAAGGATCAAATAGTCCTAACTTAATAATAGAGTTACAAGGCTAAACAAGCATCTTCTAACTAAGTAAATAATGATCAAACATGCATGGAAATTCACATAGTTAAGAAGGTCACATAATGATAAGCTAAGAAATTGTTGGATGATAAAATTAAAAGGATCACCCAAGGCACTTGTGAGTGTCTTCTATAACTATAAATCCTAAGAGATAGATAAATGTTAAAGTATAGTGCATTTAAAGATATAAGTAAGTATACTAAAGAAGATAAGCTAAAATATTCCAAGCATTGTTCATTTCTTGTTTCCCTTCATCATGTCCTTTAGAGCTTTTCTGATTGACCTTAACCCTTTCTGGTGTTCATCTCGATGTTGAATTTGGTGGTTTATGATTTCGGTTTGGTATAAGTTTAAAGATTGACTTTCATGGGGTAGGTTTTCAACGACTCTAGGGACAACATTTGACAAAGAGTTAATGAGTTAAGGTAATTAAGGAGTGCCAGAATGAGAAGATTCTTCACATTTTTCATCAATGTGATGAGAAGCTGATGAATGAATAAAGTAGCGGTGGAGGAATGAGCTAGGAATTGAGACACAACGTCTTTTCGTGCCATGATCCGTATCGCAACTTCGCTCATAATGAGGAGCGAGTGGATGCATGACTCGATCATACAAGATGTAGCGATCAATTGCTAACTCGGGAAAATTAGACGCGACATGATTGAACAATCTAGTTAGAAGCATTCCATAAGGTAAGAGTTCCTTAGGTTTGTTTCGAGTTCTTTCCATTCATTGAGAATAGAAGATGCTAGATTGTATTGAGTGGAGGTTTCTATGCAATAAAGCATATGACAAAGACACGCAGGGACATGATACCGATGACCTCCTAGATAAAATACATTTTCATAAAGATTTCAACCCATAATTTCATATGGCATTGAATTTCGCGAGTTAAAATTTCATTTTCATTGTCCACATCCGTTTTCTTATTACGAGTACGAGTTACTTGACCTTGTTGAGGAGTTCGAATAAGAGACTTTATGACCCTTGCAGAAGGAGGAATGGTTTTATAAAGACCCTTTGACGGAGTACTTATTGCCAAGTAATCAAGTGACCACATTTTGGAGTTTATACGTGCCTTCAAATGGAATTATCAAGAATGACCGTAACTCTTCGTACAGTGAGTGAAAAAGACTTTGAATTAACAAAGTTGACAACAAGTGTCCTATAAGGAATTATAGTCTAAAAGTTAGTTTGGCTATAACACCAAGAAACAATCGAGGAACACTTTGTTCGTTATGTTCACAAAACAGTTCAAAACCAATTAACCCAATTGGCAATTAAGATGACCCAAGTTTTCAAACAATTTTGACTTCGCAACCCGACCTCCTAAAAAAGATCATATTTTCTAGACTTGCAATGGTGTTTCGAAATGGTTGATCAAATAACAAGATCACCATTGCTTTAATCTTTAAGATAGATTATAATCAGCAAATAAGGATGCTTTATGCGGATGCGTTTAATTGTGAAAGAATTCTACGTGTTTAGGTCTTAGGAAGAAGTAACGCCTAAGTCTTAAGAATGATATGCCGCTTCGAGATAAGTAATCATTGCACTAATAAACAAACCAACGTTCTGATTAGATTAATAATGGTTAATACAGTTTTCTTATATTTGGCTAGACCGCTCTTTTATTTTCTGTTAATTTACTTGTATGTGTTTGTGTCTTGAATTGGTTTTAATCACCACCAAACCCGTGCTAGTCTCTCAGGCTGAAAAAAACCCCTTATTCATTAAATTTAGGATTAATATAGGTTTAGCATAGGTTTAGTATAGATTAGACTAATTCAGATTAGAAAAACCAAAGTATTAATAAATTGAAAGATTTAACCTCACTCCAAGTGTTCGACACCCTACTTACCATGAAACTCTCACCGACCGGGTATACTGCCCGTTAAAGTGTTGTTTTTGGTAATGTCGGCAAAATATAAATTTAAAACTTGAATCATAATTTAACACCACACAACGACACATAAAAATGACTTACAATTGATGATGTTGATGATGTTAGGAATGATTGTAAGTGTTGATTTTATCTTGAATTTGAGTTTTAATGGTAAATTTTAAGTGTTTAGAGGGTTATGGTCATGTTTGTCGCTGCAGCAAGAAGGAAGGGGATGTTTGGTTTTTTGTTTTACAAAAATCAGAATGACAGACATATGGTTCTCACTAGTGGTGGTCCCATATCGATATGGGGGCTGCCCGTTTTAATCTAGGGGCCGCCGAAGATATGGGGGTCGCCCTCAGCTGAGGGTTTTGGACTGAACTTTGACAAAAATTTTACACAAAGGAGTGACGTTTTAATTTGCATTTCGCGAATTAAAAATACTTAAAGTACTTCGGATGAAATAATTAAGTTGCCACGACACGAAGTGGAACGCGGACTAGAATCGAGACAAAAGAAAGAGAAGACTATTTATGAAATGTGTTTCATCATTCCTAAACCAAGACGTAGATAGTTAAACGATTTACGTTTAAGGGGTTTTGTAAGAATGTCGGCGATGTTGTCGACGGAAGGTACTTTTTCGATAGAGATATGTCCTTTCTGGACATTATCACGAAGAAAGTGGTGACGAATTTCGATGTGTTTGGTTCGAGAGTGTTGCACCGGGTTTTTGCTAAGGTCAATCGAGCCTTTATTGTCGCACATGATCGGGACGTTGTCGAGTCGAACGTCGTAGTCGATAAGAGCTTGTTTCATCCATAGTGCTTGTTGACATGCCTTTCCTGCGCTTACGTATTCAGCTTCGGTAGTGGATATAGCAAGAATGGTTTGTTTCTTTAAGAACCAAGATGTTAAACAACATCCCACAAACGTACAAATACCGCTAGTGCTTTTTCGGTCCACATAATCTCCCGCATGATCAGAGTTGGCATATACTACGGTTTCTATGTCGGTCCCCTTAGGATACCATAATCCTAAGTGCGTAGTGCCCTTAATGTATCAGAAGATACGCTTAACCACTTCAAGATGAGAGGTTTTGGGAGCCTCTTGGAAGCGAGCACAAAGGCAGACACTAAACATAATATCGGGCCTACTTGCCGTTAGGTATAATAAACTACCTATCGTGCCTCGATACTTAGTACTATCTACCGACTCACACTCTTCATCTTTCATAAGTTTAGTATTGGAGGGCATGGGGGTTTTCATTGGTTTAGAATCTTCTAAGCCAAATTTCTTAAGCATTTCTTTAATATATTTAGATTGATTAAAGAAGATACCGTCTTCTATTTTTTATTTTTAATCCAAGGAAGAAGTTGAGTTCACCCATCATGCTTATCTCGAACTCGTCATGCATGATTTTGGAAAATTCATCACACATGTCTTGACAAGTCAAGCCGAATATAATGTCGTCGGCATATATTTGAACGATGATGAGGTTTGAACTTTTCTTCTTGGTAAAAAGTTTGTTATCTACCATTCCTATTTTGTACTCATGTTTAATAAGAAAAGCTTTTAATCTATCATACCAAGCTTTGGGTGCTTGTTTAAGACCGTATAAAGCTTTCTTATGTTTATAAACATGATCTGGTTTTTTGATGTCAATGAATCCTAGAGGTTGTGCTACGTATACCTCCTCATTGATAAAACCGTTCAGGAATGCACTTTTTACATCCATTTGGAATAGCTTAAAATATAGCGCATAAGCATAAGCTAATAATATTCTAATAGACTCAAGTCTAGCAACTGGGGCATTAGTTTCATTATAATCGATGCCATTTTGTTGATTATAGCCTTGAGCAACTAACCTAGCCTTATTTCAAGAGACAATACCATTCCCGTCAAACTTATTTGTAAACACCCACTTAGTTCCTATGATTGTCATATTCCTAGGTTGTGGAACTAACTCCCAACATCGTTAGCAATGAATTGATTTAATTCTTCTTGCATAGTGATTATCCAACTTTCATCCGTTAAAGCTTCATTGACACTCTTAGGTTCTATAGTTGATATAAAACAAACAAAGTTACTTTGGTTTTGGGCTTGTGACCTAAGAGTTCTTTGGTTAAGGTTTCCTATGACATTTTCTAATGGATGGTTCCTAGATTCCTTAATATTAATTATTTCGTCAATCTCTAAAGTTTCATCCTCAATGGCATTTTCAAGATTTTCTTTTCGGCAATCTTAATTGCTTCTTCTTCATCTAAGTCATCATCCACCAAGGGTGATGTCTTAGAGGGTGGAGGATTTTCATCGAATGTTACGTTGAGTGATTCTTCTATTTTCCTAGTGTGTTTATTAAGGATGATGTAGGCTTTACTATTTTGGGAGTAACCTAAAAAGACACATTCGTATGACTTTGGGTCAAACTTAGTGAGGTAGTCTTTAGTGTTTAAAATGAAGCACTTGCTTCCAAACACTCTAAAATAATCAAGAGTAGGTTTCCTACCTCTCAGGAGTTCATAAGGTGTTTTTTCTAGGATGACTCTAATTAGGATTCGGTTGAGAATGTATGTTGAAGTATCTACGATGTTACACCAAAACTTTTGAGGTAACGATTGTTCATTTAACATTGTTCTACTCATTTCTTGTAGAGTCCTATTTTTCCTTTCTACCACGCCATTTGATTGTGGAGTGCGTAGAGCCAAGAAGTTATGTGTAATACCATTGGCATTACAAAACTCTCCAAATTGCACTTCATTATCAAATTCTCTACCGTGGTCGGTTCTTATTGACACTATTGTACATCCTAATTGGTTTTAAATTTACTTACTAAATATTTTGAATTGATCGAAGGCTTTGGTTTTATCTTTAAGGAACCTAGTCCAAGTATACCTAAAGTAGTCATCTACTATGACTAAGGTATAGCGGTTTCCTCCGTAACTTCGTACGGCGGATGGACCGAAGAGATCCATATGAAGGAGTTCTAAGCATCTAGTCTATATTCTTAGCTTTGTGACTAGCGTGAGCTTGTTTTCTAATTTTGCAAGCATCACGGAAGTGTTGATCAAACTTAAGCTTAGGTAAGTTTCTAACTAATTCCTTAGGTGCTAACGATTGAATGAGACGTATATTAGCGTGACCTAGTCCCTATGCCACAACATGGAGTTTTCATCAATCGTTTCAAGATAAATTTTATCTTTTGGCTTATTTCCTAATTTCATCACATATAAGCATTTCTTCCTAATACCTCTACCTATAACCTTACCATCCTTAGTGATTTCACTATCATGTTCAGAAAAAGTTACTATACACTTATTATCACATATTTGTCATACACTTAGCAAGTTAAATCTTAAGTTATCTACATGTTCTACATTATCTATTTTGAGAGAGTCATTCGAAATCGTACCTTCGCCAATGATATTACCATGAAGATTGCTACCAAAAATAACATTACCTACGTTGTATGCCTTGTAGCTTGAGAAGAGCTTTCGGTTACCCGTCATGTGTTTAGAGCATCCGCTATCCTTTATCCACTCATCAGGTTCTAAGTCGAATCCAAGGCATATCTATTTATATAAGACAATAACTCAAACACATGGGTCCAAAGTTGTTAGTGCTAAACATCCCTTGCATTTGATTCAATTGGTTGGGATGTGGAAATGGAAGACACATTTCCTATGGCATGTAACTTTGACGTTGGAAATTGTTCCAAGTTACGGGAAAGCCATAAGGTTGGTTTTGTCGGCCAACGTTCCTTTTTGGTAGCTGTGTCTTAGGACGAAGATAATTATTATTGACTCTTCTAGGTGGTGGAGTTTTTGATCTAAAGTTTGATTTTGAAAATCCAACTTCGGGTTTTAACGATGGCTTGTAAAATCGTTTAACTTCATTATCACTAGCAACTGGAACTTTAACTTTGTTTACCATTATATTTTTTGGTCTAGGACCCAAAATAGATTTTTGAAAAGAAATAGATTTCTCAGAACCTGGTGAACAGACTGGTGGTCCCATAATTGCTTGTGGGGCCGCCTCTACTATATGGGGACCGCCCTTATTTAAGGGACCTCCACCAGGGGACGTTTCTTTTTTAGATTTCATAAATTTTATTTCTTTAGTTCCACTAGTTGATGCTTCAAGTGAATTGAATACCAAACCTAATTTATCACCGGAGGGTTTTTGATTGCTTAACATTTCATTTAAGCAATGTGTACTCTTTTCAAATTTTGTTAGTTTAATAGCTTCCTCTTTGAGTTTTTTATTTTCAATTCTAAGCAATTGACATTTTGTACATTCGAGATCAACTTCCTTGTTTTTTTCGATTGTGGAAAATTTTTCTTTTAGTTTACTAAGCTCATTTTCTAAGCTATTTCTAACGGCTTTTAATATTTTGTTCTTTGTGATGATTTTTAGACTCATTTTGCATAGTTTGTCATATTCATTATCTAGAGCTAAATTATCTATTGATGAGTTTTCATCACTAAAGTAAGAGGAATCGGAACATACCTCATTTGATGCTTGAGCTACGAGACACGTCTCGTCTTTGGCCTTCTCTTTATCTTCTTCACCGATATCACTCCAAGAACCTCCGACGAATGATCTTTGGTTCTTGTCTTTCCGTGGTTTTGGACATTCTCCAATAAGATGATTTGGATCACCGCATCTAAAACATTTTCTAACATTTTTGCCGTTCTTGTCATCTCGGCTTCTTGGAATATCTTTTTGTCGTTCCGAGGTTGTCTCACGAATCTATCTCTTCTCTTGAAGAACTTCTTGAAGTCTCTAACCGCCATGGCTTTAGCTTTGACTATTTCATCACTAGATTCTTTCTTAGCCTTTAAAGCAAGATATTTTCTTTCTCCTTTAGCTTTGACTATTTCAAAATCTTTTTTAATGATCATCTCGTGACCTTTGAGATTCCCGATGAGTTCATCAAGTGACAGTGATGTTAAGTCTTTCGACTCTTCAATCGCCGTGACCTTTGCTCTCCATTTAGGATGTAGAGCCCTAAGAAACTTCCTAACATAATTCTTGCTAGAATAACCTTCATCAAGAGCTTTTAGACTAGTAATGATAGTATTAAATCTAGCAAAAGCACTATCTATAGATTCGTCTTCGGAAATAACGAATTGTTCATATTGTTGTACCAAAAGGTCGATCTTGTTATCTTTGACTTGGTTATTACCTTGATGGGTGATTAACAAAGTTTTCCAAATTTCTTTTGCCGTATTACACATGAAAATTCTTTCATATTCTTTTCTTGGCAAAGCATTGTAAATAACCATTTTGGCTTCGTTATTTTTCGCAAGCCACTTTTTAAGATCATCATTTTGTTTTTCAAAAGGGATAACCTCATCTAATTTTGTTTCCGGATTTTGTTGAATAGGTTGAAAATCACCGTTAGTAATAATATGCCAAAGATCAAGATCTTTTGATTTAACATATGTTTTGAATCTATTTTTCCAATAAATAAAACTATCACTTTTAAAAAGTGGTGGTCTTTGCATGGATTGCCCTTCTAGATATTTGTCAAAATCCATAGATCGATCTAATCTTTAAAATACAGTATATTTTAAAAATCTTGAGTGACTTTGGCTTCTTATACCAATTGTAGAAACTAAAAGGGGGAGGGTTTGAATAGTTTACCAGTTAGTTATTGTTTTAAAATTTTACTTCTAAAATTTGTTAGATCCGAGTATATGTTCAACCAACCAACAATATGAACCACCAATGTATGTATCTACTAGTTATAACTAAACCAACAATAAGAAAGAATCACAACAATATAAAGAGATGAAAGAAAGAACAATCAAACCAAGACACCAAGATTTATAGTGGTTCGGATACGAAGCTCCTCTTCGCCCTACTCCACTACCCGAGTATCCGACTCGAGATTTTACTATGTCAACAAGCTCCCTTTAGGCGAAGAAAATCGTTTACACGTCGCTTACGTTGTTTTTCGACACTAAGCTAAATATCGAGTCCTAATCTTAGCTGGAACCAATCTACCACTTCACAAGTAATACACAATCACAAGATTTACACTATCGGATTTATACATTATCCGATTTACACAATCACATAAGATAATTAAGATAGAGATTTGGTTCTTAGAAGAAAAAAGGAGAAGTCACTAGACTACAACAATTCGTTTCTTTGTGAATATGACTGTTCTTCTCTTGCACTTGATAGAGAGGAGATGAGAGATGAGAAAGAAGAGATTGGATCACTTGAAATAAGATCAAACAATGTTAGTGATTGAGAGATTTAGTGAGAGAAATAAGGTTTTTAGAGAGAGAAAGAAGAGTGAAAAAATTCGTGTAAAGAGGGCTGTTTTTCAGCTGGAAATGATGCAGTATTTATAAGCAGGAAATCCTAATGGTAACTGCTGGCGGTCCCCCCTCCCCCCAGATGACGCTCCTCTTTTTGTCTTTTAGTGAGGAAGGTTTTATCTGGTATTGAATGTTCCATTTTAGGGGGAAAACCATATTTGAATTTTTGTGTTTAAATAAAATATCTTTTATTTAAAAAATATTTTGTATATATTAATTTTTATAAAATTACATTTGTAAAAATGTGATGGTAAAGAAAAAATTATTTTCTTGATCACTAATTATGTTTAATGATTTGTTTATACATACCTTAAGTGATTTACATTTGAAATGGAAATTTACGATTAATAATATGTAAACGTTTATTTTAATCGTAAACCTTTTTACATTTTGTTATCTTCAAAACATCGAGAAGTCGAAAAATATAAATAACGTTTTTAGACATTATTTGTATTAGCATACTTATTGACTGGTTAACACATTTAATGTTATTCATAAAACACCATTACTAATTAATATAATTTTTAAAACACATAAAGCTTTATACAATTTATATGCTAATACATGTAGTTTTGAAAGCCGGACAGGCCAACGGGTTCAACCGAGAACATGAGGGGTCATCGGTTCGACTAGCAAATAAAAGCCGTCTGAAAACGAACTGGAGAGAACCGGTTAGAACCTATAAAAATGGGTGAACTAGGTCTGATCGGGGTTTTTTTCCTTTTGTTTTTCTTCAATTAATCACAGGGTACCCACCGCCGCAACGCATGAGTACCCCCTGCTAGTAATTTTTTATTGAAAGATAATTTGCGCATATTAGTTTTTGATTTGCACACATAAATATATAAACAGTTAAAGCATAAAATAAATTAGATACAATTGTTTAAAGTTGCAAATTTTCTTTTTGATTAGATAAGACTATATTTTCTGTTTTATCCTTTACTTATCGAACAAGTTACTTCGAATTTTGTTGAATAACTTCAGTCTACTACTTACAATGTTATCCATAAATAGTATACGTTGTTTTAAAATTGAAATACGTGCCATAGTATTACATATGCATGAGTCATATAAAAAGCCACTTTTTCACAATATTCTTATTTTTAATTTTAAGAGTAAATTGCAAAAATGAAAAACAGTCCGTATTTTGAAGGTTTGGTTTCACTTTTGGTCAAATATGAAAATATTTATAAATTTATATATTTATATCATATTACAAATATCTTGAGTTTACAAAAAGTGTCATACATAAGGAATAAAGTCAAGAAACTATCTTTGCATGTAATCTTTTTCATTTCTATACAAAAATACGATTTTTATCGAAATTGAATTCAAAAAAGCTTCCACGCATCATGTTTTATCGCGTCTTATCACGTTTTTTCACTCCCCATCTCACATCAAGCCTTAAGCCCAAGCCTTGGTTTTGCGTGGAGTGAAGGTAACGCCTCGCGTTTTTTGCGTGTCCTTTGCGAGCCTTTAAAACCATGTGCTATGATCATATAAAAAAAGCATTATTCCATAAATTCTTATTTTTATACATTTTTTTAATGTGTAAATTGCAAAAATGGTCCTTGTGGTTTGGTCAAATTGCAGATTTGGTCCGTCGAATTTCGAAATTACAAAAACAGTTCGTATTTTGAAGGTTTGGTTTCACTTTTAGTCATTGGTTGACCTAAAAAGACTAAAATACCCCTCTGTTTTTTTCCAAAAATCGTCCGCTAAGAGGGGTATTTTAGTCATTTCATGTCGACCAAGGACCAAAAATGAAACCAAACCTTCAAAATACGGATTGTTTTTTGCAATTTCGAAATTCGACTAACCAAATCTGCAATTTGACCAAACCAAAAAAACCATTTTTGCAATTTACTCTAATTTCAATGTTTTCATACATGGAAAAGCACCATAACATGAAATTTTTGTCCAAGAAGTCACAATGTGACACGTAACACACAATGCTAACAAACACAACACATATCACATCAAATAAAATCATATCAAACGTCGGTTTAATAATGCTTATAAATATATTATATATCATAACCATTTTTTTTTCTTTGTTTCTTTCATTAGTTTTTGGTTACATGGCTGTTGAGTATGAATGTTGTGGGACACAGTTCTTTGTGCACATATTGATAATCATTGGATTGGTTTTGTTTGCTGGTTTGATGTCTGGTCTTACTTTGGGACTTATGTCTTTGAGTCTTGTCGATCTTGAGGTTCTTCTTAAGTCTGGTACTCCTAAAGATCGTAAATTTGCAGGTACATATCATCATATTTACTCTTATTTACTCATATTTACTCATGTTTGCTGGTTTGATGTATGTGTTTCTTTTTTTCTTCTTTCTATTATGAGCAAAGTGCATAATATATCCTGTGGTTTCCAAAAAGACCGTCCGTTAGTAAAAGTGGGTCACCGTACATCCCTAAGACAGAACGGTGCAAATATTTTGTCAAGGGGAAAAAATGTTGGTCATGTGATGATGTGAGACGGAATTTTTGCAAACCATGTATTTTTGCCTCACTTTTTTTCCTTTAACTGATAAAATATTTGCACTGTTCGTCCTCAAGATGTACGGTGGCTTACTTTTACTAACGGAGATATGAAAATTGAGCGAAATATGAGCCAGGTGGACGTGGACGTGAGACGTGAGACGGTCTTTTTGGAAACTACAGGATGTATTATGCACTTTACTCATTTATATACCTGAACTTTGAATTTCACCGCTCATGTAAAATGACCTTTTTACTCGTCGTTGTCAGTAAAGTTGTTATCAAATATAAGGGGAGAATGGTCATAGTATATACGTAAAAGCAGAATTTCAAAAGTTTTGTGTTTTAATAGAAAAAGTAAAAGACGGACTACATGGAACTAGAAAAAATGGTAAGTTAGATGAATTCCCGGGTAATTAACCCTATTTTGATAGTAGCTAGTTGTTTGGTTTCTTTTTGTATAAGTTATTATATGTTTCTTGATAGTTTTTTGATGAGCTTATACTTTGTTAAGTTGTGATAATTAATTACTCCACCAAATTTGGATTCTTGGGAAGTTTTTGATTATTTCAAGATTGATACATTTGGCCTCCGAAATGATTAGGATTAGTTTCACTATGACCAAACACTAGATGTTGATTATCCACGACTTGGAAACGAGACTATCATATAAGCACATTCAAAACGGATTGTGAAAACAGTTCGGTAAAAGGGTTGATTAATTCGGTAAATCTGACATAATTCTACACTGCCCAAGAAAGATGCATGGGTTCCCGTGCACCCCCTCAGTCCGCCCTGATTATATGTTTCTTGATAGTGTTTTGATGAGATTATACTTTGTTAAGTTGTGATACTTAATTAGCTAATTTGGATTCTTGGGAAATTTTTGATTATTTCAAGATTGACACATTTGGCCTCATAAATGATTAGTATTAGTTTCACTATGGCTGAACGCTAAAAACTGATTATCCGCGACTTGGAAACGAGACTATCATATAAGCACATTCAAAACGTAATGCAAAAACAATTCGGTATAAGGGTTTACTAATTGTTTGTTGTGCTTACTCTTTTGTCATAACAGCGAAGATATTACCGGTGGTCAAAAAACAACATTTACTTCTTTGCACCCTTCTCATATGCAATGCAGCTGCAATGGAGGTATATTTTTAACATAATGAGTTTGTATCGATAGCTTTTCGAATATAAGATGGTTGTTGACGTGTTGTATTGTTCTTTAGGCACTTCCTATTTTCCTGGATGGACTTGTGACGGCTTGGGGTGCTATTCTTATTTCCGTTACATTGATACTTCTGTTCGGCGAGGTAAGTAATAGTGTTGTTCTAGATTAGTGATCAGGCCTAATTGATTAACCGACATATACTAAATACTGCTTATTCAATTCCCATATGTAGATCATACCTCAATCTGTATGCACTCGTTATGGACTGGCTATTGGTGCGTATGTGGCTCCATTTGTACGTGTTCTTGTTTGGGTCTGTTTTCCGGTTGCATATCCGATAAGCAAGGTAATTTAGACTACATACTCCGCTACTATTAATACTTGTATGATATATTGATATTGAAGTTGTAACTTGACTATACATCCAAATCTAACAGCTACTGGACTATTTGTTGGGCCATGAGCACGTTGCTCTATTCCGAAGAGCTGAGTTGAAGACACTTGTTAATATGCATGGTAACGAGGTATGGGTCATCATACGACTATTTCTTATGTTTGATCTTTGTTTATTATACCTTATATGATTCATGTTTGACTTTGTGGCGTTGTTAACAGGCTGGAAAAGGAGGGGAATTAACACATGATGAGACGACGATAATTGCAGGAGCGTTAGAACTTACAGAAAAGACAGCCAGCGATGCCATGACTCCTATATCAGATACTTTTTCGGTTGATATTAATGCTAATCTCGACAGGTGTCGTATGGTTTTATAATTTCTATTGCAAGTTTATAACTTAGCTTATTAGTCTCTGGAAATCTTTATAACTATCTGGTTTTGGTATTTGTGGATACAGAAACTTAATGAATCTAATCCTCGAGAAAGGGCATAGCAGAGTACCTATCTATTACGAGCAACCTACAAACATAATTGGACTTGTTTTGGTAATCATATATCCTATATATGAGCTTTTGCATCGATCTATAAAATCTTGAATTGATTAGTTAACCTTTTTCGGTTATAATGTTTTAGGTAAAAAATTTGCTGACCATCCAACCGGAAGATGAGGTGCCTGTAAAATCTGTCACAATTCGCAAGATTCCCAAGTATGTTTTACAGCAACCATCGCATAACTTTCTAATAAAATAATTGAAATGATACCGATATTCTATTTTGAGTCATTTTGTTTCAGAGTAGCAGAAAATCTTCCACTATACGACATATTGAACGAGTTTCAGAAAGGTCACAGCCACATGGCTGTTGTCGTTAGACAACGTAATAAGCCGACTAAGAGTCCAGTTTCTGGTAAGACTCCGTGCTTGCTAGAACTTATTTCGCATTGTGCGTCCCCTGCTTCTAACTAGTACTAATATCTTGAATATATGTAGACGGGATGAAGGAAGTGCGAGTGGACATTGATGTTGATGGTAAGGGTTCACGAGAGAATAGTTTAAAGTCAAAACGGTCATTACAGAAATGGAAAAGTATTCCAAACGGGAACAATTCTAGTGGAGGAGGTAGCTTCAGGAGTAGGAAGAGGGATAAAGATATGTACTCGGATATACTAGAGATAAATGGACAACCACTTCCCAAAGTTCCCGAAGAAGAGGAAGCGGTTGGGATTATAACAATGGAAGACGTTATTGAAGAGCTTCTGCAGGTAAAAACTTGTCTCTGAATTGTAATATTTTATACACGACGGGATAAAATGATGATTATGATTTTTTTTTTTTCACGCAGGAGGAGATATTTGATGAAACTGATCACCAGTTTGAAGACTCATAAGAGAGTAGTCTAGACTTTTTCTGAGTTTCTTCTTCGGCCGAAACTTCAAATTTGTAGTGTTCTTTGACAATTGTAGTAAGATCCAAGTTTTCTTTCTCATGTAATCTGAATATGTTATAACACCCTTGTGTAGATTTTCATATGCGTAGTTGTTACTTTCTTGACGCTTCTCTTATTTTATGTCTATGGGCTGTTTAGTACCTGCAAACTCGGTTTTCCTGGAGAAACAAAACCAAAAGGTCCACAGCGTTCTTGTGGCGATTCTTGCAATTACTAGCTTCGCCAAGAAACATAAAGCAGAAATTGATGAGTTAAAAGATAAGAAAAAGTATGCAAATACTTGGCGACTTTAAGCATAGTAGTATTTAAAAATGTACACTAGTTTGATTTTAAAAGTACCGCCCGCAAAGACCTTCAAACTTTTTTCTTGATACAAGTAAATGTATTAGTTGGAATCATCGACTAACTGACTACACAGAACACACGTGCAACGATTCTTTAAAGCATGCACAGAAGGTTACAATCACGTACAAACACTTGAGATTCTTACTTGCGATGTTTACTTCTTTTCTTCTTTTTCTTCTTCTTGTCTTTAGACTTATCTTTCGATCTGCGCTTCTTTGAACCAACTCTTTTGGAGCTTCTCTCACTTTCATCCAAAGAAGACTCTTCATCTGAAGATGAGTGTGACGTATGTTTACGAGGCTTTTCAGGACCAAGAACAACACGATTACCCCAACTTTCTCTATATTCCAAGTCCTCATCCCAATCAATCTCGCCCGCTACACCCTATCCTATCCCCCTCCAACATCCTCTTCATACTCCCTTCCCACTTCCACTTCCTCCCCCCTTTCTCCTTACTCTCATCATCTTATCTCTTTCTCTATATTCCAAGTCATCAGGGGTAACTGGGTGCTTCTCTTTTGAATCAGGGAGGTACGGACCTGGCTCATCCATCCTGGACCCAACCGCACCCCTACCACGCTTTGCCCTGCCATCATCATTATTAAACAGGTGAGACTGGTGGTATACCATATCTGAAATGTAGAATGAGCCATGTCAATATATAGATATAAAGTAAATCTGCGAGCTAGAGGTGGCATGATGACCGGATCAGGTATCGGGTCATTTTAAGTACACTAATACCAACAGAAGGACTGATTAAATGTACCTTGAGTGCAAGAATTCTTCAATCTCGTTGTCCCTCAGCCCGTCTTCACTTGCACTTTTGCTTGATGAGCACCGAGAACTATGGTTCCTTTCATAATCGTCATACCTATTACTATTCTTTTGGGAGTCACTGTTACTTCTACCTCGTTTTCGGTCATCCAATTCTTTCTCCTTTTGACGTGCTCGCCACATCTCATTTACTTCCACAGCTCGATTAGCTGGAAGAGAATCATTTAGATTTTAAAGTCAGGCAACATATCGTAAAAGACTAAAAATAAAGACCATTCATATAACTATAATCTACTGATAATCGTGCTAGGACATATGAACCAGAAACTTTTGAATTTCATTCAAGTTAACCGACGATAATCAGCCTCATTTGTAGTAAAAGTGTCACATGACCGACAATCAGCATCATATGTAGTAAAAATGTCTTCATGTTATAAACTAAGGAGCATGGTTACAGAATTAAGCTAATGCCAACGAATATCTTGGGAGATCGAAAACAGAGGATGAACGTGAGGGTTTTTATCAGAATAGCAGTTGAAGTAATTCCAATATGCAGAGGCTACCTACCCGACTTCAAAGTTCAAACTAGAAAATTAAGCCTCGCCCGGTAACACTTACGTTTACAGATTTTTAGTATATAAATTAAATTTTATGTTCAGTATACAACTCTATTAAGTTATGCCATGACAGATCCTATATAATGGGGCACTATAACACAACAACAACACTATCCGATCCTGCAGGAGCAGGGTACAGCTGCATACACCCCTACCCAAGGGTAGAGGGACTAGTTCTAGAAAGGCCTCCGGCAAGAGTGTCGGATATGAAGCACTTTAAATCTAGGATGATAATCAATATATATTTGGCAAGAGAGCACAAATTTACACTAGTATGTCCTATATATGTTACTAAGTAAGTAACTTGTAACTCGATATGTTACAACCAATTAGTGAACGCTTGGTCATTACAAAACACTGAAAATATGATAATCATGTTTACAATTTATACATTTGTTTCAAAAAAAGTAACTGATGATTGTGGTTATGTAAACAGAAAAACGAAACAAAACAAAATTGCTGCCAAATGAGACATGTTAATTGAATATTATAGCTCTATAAAGTTATGCCATACAACAACAACAACAACAACAACATACCCAATCCCGCAGAAGCTAGGTATGGGGGAGGTGAAATGTAGACAGATCCTACCCCTACCTCCAGGATAAACCCGAAAGTAGAGAGACTGCTTCCAGGGGACCTCCGGCCAGTGTACGTGTGCATAAGGGTGTTGCTCAAGGCAAGGAACGAAAACAAGATCACAATCACACACAAGCAAAGGAAAGGGATCAACACAAAAACAAAAGACAGAGCACAAGCAAACAAGCAATAAACATCAAAAAAACCGAGGAAAAGAACCAACAACCAAACGCGCACAGGGCACAAGAGAAGCACATGGAAAGACCAGAGAAAACGCATACAGGGACAGGGCAAAAGCAAACACATAGGGGCAACCAAGCAAAAACGCAAACAAACCGGCATATAAGCACAAAACACATCATAGAACAAACATACACACAAAAGAGCAAAAGCCACAACAAAAACACATACAAAGACAAGAGGTATCACAAAAGGGAACCACAACACTAACAAAACATAAAAGCAAACAAGACAAAAAGCTAACTACTCGAGAAGCACAAGGGCAGAAGACACAAACAAAAACCAAGACTAAAGAGAAAGGTAAGGGAAACTAAACGCCTAAGGGAAAGCTATGGAGCTCTATATCTAAGGGCCAAGCCAATGGGGAAAAAGGGCTCCTACACGCACAAAGAAAAACAAGCTATGAGACACAAGAACCTAAAACACGCTAGAGGCAAAGCTACAAAGAAGCTCCTACATGCCTAAAAGACCTACTCAACGACCTATAACTCCTACCCGCTAAACCTATGTGATATGAATGGTTTCTAATGTATATAAAATCATGCCATGACAGTTGAAATTTCACGGGGTGGCAATTATGTCGTAATAGATATAACACCTACATAGTGATCTGAATGGTTTCTAATGTAATATATAATTAGGTTGCAAGTAAAGCGGTAAAAAGAGCTTACACTGCTGTACACCGAGAACAGTTGCAGTGAGAAAGCGTGAATTAGGGCGACCGCGTATATTAGGACGCAAGTAAGCGTCTATTCCATCTTTCGCAGATTGTCGCCGCAACTCAGCGGCCTCTTTCATAAGAATTGCAGCAATCCTATTTTCCGTCTCCAGATCCATCTCTTCTATAAATAAACCTAAGCAGACAATCAGACATATTCCATCATCAGAAACCTAACCTAAACGCTAATTTACTAAGGGGGTGTTTGTTTCGGCTTATATGTGGGCTTATGAGCTTATTTGATTTCTGCTTATATAACATAAGCCCCAATTTTGCGGCTTATTTTGAAACTTATGGGCTTGTATAAGCCCAGGAGTCTTAAAAAATAAGCCGGAAAATTGAGGTTTATGTTATATAAGCGGTAATCAAATAAGCTCATAAGCCCACATATAAGCCGAAACAAACACCCTTAACTTATAAATAAGCAAATTAAAACAAAAAGCAAATGATATGATATGGGATTGTAAGTAAGTAAATAAAGTTATATATTAATGAAAACCATAAAATCTTTTAATAAAAATAATAATAAAAAAAGGGTTACCTCAAGATTTGTTTGAACGTTGACGGTGGCCGGAGACGGCGTTGGTTTTCCGATCAAATGTTTCCGATTAAAGGTATTAATAATAGTCTTTTCTTTCTTTATGAGTTTATTTATGGGCATATAAGGAAGGGTCCATGGCCCGGCCCAAGACCGTTCATGAATCGAACCGGGAAAAAAATCGAAACCGTTTTTTTAAAACCGAGTTTTTTAAACCGGTTTTTCTCAAACTGAACCGGCGGTTTGTAACCGATTTAACAGAAATCGACTGTACCGGTTTGTAAACCGGTTAAACCCGGTTTTTAACCGAACCGGCTACATAAAAACCGGTTGACTAACCGAACCGGTTAAGCATTTTCAATATGAAAAACCGGTTTTTAACCGAACCGGTTACATAAAAACCGGTTGACTCACCGAACCGGTTAAGCATTTTCAATATGAAAAACCGGTTTTAGTTAAAACCGGTTCTTAGACCGGTTGACTAAAACCGTTCGATTAAAAAACCGGTTCGGTTTTTCAAAAACCCGAAATGTTAGAGTCCAGGGTGTGCAAATTCGGATTTAAAAAAAACCGAAAATCAAAACCGACCTTAAGCAAAATAATCTATTTTTTTAAATTGAACCAAGTCAAATTATTCTGTTACCCAATCAGCGGCTAAAACAACGTCGTTTTCGCTTGCTGGGCTCCAGGGTGGGTTTTGGGCTATGGGGAAGATAAATCGGGCCGACCCTTTTTTTTATTTTGTCTTTTCTTATACACTCATCCTTTTAAACATACACACATTACACATAATTGAGTCTTCTGGAATACGCTCTGTCATATTTCTAGTTACTCTAATCTGATTGTGCTACAGTAGATGGTGCTATAGTACGATGTATGTTTTATGGTTATTTGTGGTTTTTTGGTGCACTTTTTTTTGAGTTTATGCTTCTAGTGCTTCTAGTGAATTATTCGTTTGCTGTATTGTGCACACAGCGTACAAGACTAAAGTCTCCCGCAATGGGAACATTGCTAAACTTCAATCTGGTTACCTCTTTCCAGAGGTTTGTACCGTCACTTTCAAACGGTTTTTAAAATTTCTGTAGTGTAACTAGTTTTGATGTATGTAAGTTATGATATATCAGCTGCATTTTTTGTGCACTATAATCTTCATGTGGTGAATTAGATTGGTAGGAGGAAGGCTGCACATATGTTGAAGTATCCTGATGCTCATGTTATAAGTCTCGGAATTGGTAATACCACTGAGCCTATTTCAGAGGTCATTACTTCTGCCATGGCCAAGGTGATGATCAATGTTTGATGATTTTTATTTGAAGTTCTGCTTGCATGCTATTTTTGTACCAGTCCGCTTGTTTTACTTGGTTCTTATGATTTGTTGCTCTTCTTGCCAGAGAGCACTTGAGTTATCAACCGTTGAGGGCTACAACGTAGATGGAGCGGAACAAGGTGAAAAAGTACGTGAAATTTTGCCACTACTTTTTTTAGCGACCCTTTAAATGATGTATTATTATTGAAATGCCGTTAATATGTCCAGAAACTGAGAGGTCTCCTTGCTTCAATATTTTATGCAAATCTCTGCATAGAGGAAGACAATATATTTGTATCTGATGGTACAAAATCTGATATTTCTCGGCTTCAGGTTTTGTTTGGTTCTAATGTTACAATGGCGGTGCAAGATCCATCATATCCGGTAAGGCGGTAACTAACTATTAATTTACCAGTTACCATTCTTATCTTCAACAAACTAAAACTTATTCATGATTTACAGGCTTATGTAGATTCAAGTGTCATTATGGGTCAAACCGGGCAGTTCCAAAAGGATGTTGAGAAATTCTCAAATATTGAATACATGAAATGCACACCGGAAAATGATTTCTTTCCTGATTTATCTACGGTTTCTCGAACAGATATAATTTATTTCTGTTCACCTAACAATCCAGCTGGTTCCGCTGCATCAAGGGACCAACTGATTCAGTTAGTCAAATTTGCCAAGAAAAATGGGTCCATCATCATTTACGACTCAGCTTATGCCATGTATATATCAGGCAACACCCCCAAGTCGATATTTGAAATCCCTGGAGCGAAAGAGGTTGCAATTGAAACGTCTTCTTTCTCCAAATATTCTGGATTTGGAGTTCGTCTAGGTTGGACTGTAGTCCCGAAAGAGCTCAAGTATTCAGACGGGTTCCCAGTAGCCAAGGACTTCCACCGCATTGTTAGTACTGGCTTCAATGGTGCATCAAGTATCGACCAAGCTGGTGGTATCGCCTGCCTTTCCTCTCGAGGTCTTGAGGTTCGTATACAAGTAATGGTTGCTTAAAAAAAGATAGTACTATTTAGATGTTTAATGTGACTTCTGTTATGTAGGCTATGCAAGAAGTGTTACGATACTATAAAGAAAATTCTAAAATTATAGTGGATACGTGTGCTTCGCTTGGTTTTACTGTATATGGAGGAAAACATGCACCGTATTTGTGGGTCCATTTCCCGGGCCGAAGCTCATGGGAAGTTTTCAATGAGATTCTTGAGAAGACCAATGTCGTTACCATACCTGGTATTGGGTTCGGACCTGCTGGTGAAGGTTTTATTAGGATTAGCGCATTTGGTCACCGGGCTAATGTGTTGGAGGCTTGCAGAAGGTTCAAGGAACTGCACCAGTGAGTTAAGTCTTCGAATTTTAGAAAAAGCTGTACGTATAGCTCCAAATGTTTGAATCTGATAAGATTCTATGAATCGTAATCTACCTTCCTCTAAACACCGATAACAAGAATATTATTTGTCTTATTGTATTAAGTAGTAACATTTGCTTTGACATATAATTTGATAAAATGACTTAAAGAATAGATTGGATCATCATTATAAAGTAACTAGGAAAAATATTAACAAAAAAAGCTTCACAGGAAGAAAAACTACGAATTAAGTTTAGTCGCATCTTTGAAACCGTTCAACTTAATGCATAAAAGGAGATCTATAATATGCTGGATTTGCAGTCTGCAATATCATTTGTGCAGCTCCTTCTGCTTTTAGGATGGGGAAAATGATACTCGATGCATCCTGATATTCAAAACATAAAGACCAAATCAAATCATTTCTAAAAAGGCTGTAACGTTTGTAGCGTAAATAGATCATAGATGTATAGCAGATAACTAGATACCTACCGAGATCAATCTTGCACCTAGCCAAGTGCGTTTTGGTGAAGGATATGGAAGTAACAATCGGCCAACGCCAAAAATGGCAACCGAAAAGAAATGAAGCACCAAGCTTGATGGTTTGGGGTTTAGACCGGATAATAGTGCAATTGGCCCACTTGAGAACATGCCACCAAGGCTCAAGTAGTCGAAACATGCTTGACGCAGTTCTGTTCTCGCTTGATCAGGAGATGCAGAGAACACCTTATACAATGCTCCAGCCAGTGTGTTGATTGTAGATGCCACTGGCTAAAATTATCAAACAAATTGTAAAATCGATCAATGATATGAATGGAAAGAAAGGAAACTTTAGTTAAAGTGAGATAGACGCGTATATGCATGTATGACCTTGCGTAAGGTGTAGAAAGAGTCTAAATACTTGCAGAGGGCGTATGAGTCGTTTATATTATCCAGAGGTCTAAGAAGATCACGAACTATCACTACATCAGATAAAGCGACGGTCATTCCTCCTCCTGTCAAAGGATGTCGCATGTTGAATGAATCGCCAAGTAAAATTGCACCCGGGGTGGGTTGTGGAGCAGCCGGCATGCTTCTATTAGCCATTGTTTTTATGCTTCCTTCATCCACCGCAGCAATGAAGCCACATTGCAATTCAGGGGGGATCTAAAGAACTCAGGGAAATTCAGTGACTACAAAACAATACTATTATGATATCGCTACACAGCTAGAAATTTAAGAACGATTGATGTTATAAGAAAATCTTATATGGTGTACCTGAGGAGACACCTTAGTCTTCAAATAAAGGGCCATTTCACCATTCCCGACAGAAGGGATCTTCTTCCCCGGAATATCAACTAAACACCTAATCTCGGTACTACTGATACGATAGCATAATATTGGTGAAGGGTCTGCCAAAATAACATGTCCATGATTCGGGTATGGAGCCTCACAGTTCTTCAAAAGCAACGCTGCAAATGAAGATGGAATATCTACCTGCAGATAACCTGATAATGAAACTTCACCTTTGAACACTACGAATTAAATGTAGCTTATAACTTACCTCTGGCTTGCACAGACCGCGTCTCAGATTTGAAAAACAGCCATCACAAACGATAGTAAGGGGTGCATTAGCTATGACGTCTTGTCCACTTTTAGTCTTGTAACGCACACCTTTGACAGCCCCTTTTTCTTCAACAAGAGATGTCACCGTTCCTTGTTCGAGCCTTACACTGAAAATATACGAGTTAATCGGCTTAGGAACTGAATAATAAAGCTGTTTTTGCATGGAAGTTAACAATGATTACTTTGGGACTGTTGCAGCCTTCTCACGCATTCGTTGAACGAATCGCCCATTATGAAAACTCCTACCTGAAACATCTCTTTTAAATTTCTCCAATGGGTAAGCCAGTCTAGTGCTTTTACCCTCCTTGAACAAAGCATAACCGAATACCTTTTGGGCATCGATGTTCTCCACACAATCTTCTAAGCCTAAGTCGATCAGTTTCATGTAACCACCAGGTTGAAGCAATTCACCAACAATTCTATCTTGCAATCGTAGGTCTCTTTCCACGACAAGAATTCGTCTGCCATCCTATAACACGAACAACTTAACAAATTAGGGCTAATGGCATGATAATGTATCATAGTTGTCACGATTTCCTTCTATATGTATGGAACAAAAATATTTGTTTTTCTGTGTACTAAACTCGATTTTATTGCATTTTTGTGTATTATATGACCATTTAGTACACAGAAAAGCAATTTTTTTTGTTCGATACATATAGAAGGAAATCGTGACAACTATATTACGTAGTACCTTGCCAAGACTATATGCAAGGGCTGCACCAGCAACACCAGCACCAACAACGATAACATCGATGGCTCCATCGTCCTGTTGCCGAGTCTGGGTAAACTCGTTCGTCTGTTTATGAAAATGCAAACCATCGTCTGGTTCGCTTTTTCTCACACCCAAAAAATAGATCAGAGCAAAACCTAACCATGTAGCTAGAATTCCTCCCAATATGTACTGTTCTAGTGTGTTCAACTCCATCTTCAAGAAAACTGATATTGTAAATCTGAATAAAATGTTAACATTATATATACACATAATCATGTTTCATAGCACACAGTGACAAAAATAAGTTCAAAATCATATTTTTTTTGCTGACTTGGCGAACGATTATTGGTCAAGCAAAATTTAGAACCTTTGCTAATGATTCTCTTTTTTAGATACATGTCTATATTTTATATCAAGCTCAAAAGCTAATAGTATATAATTGACAAGATCAAGAGCTATTTGTCTTCATTATTTGGAACAAATAACAGGATATCAGCACATTGCTTTAAAGAGGTACCTTCAAGAAAAATGTATTAGAGAATATAACGGCTCAAGCCCGAATGTGGGTTGGGCCGATTAGGGTTTCTAGTACCTCCGACGGGGTTTCATTGTTTAACATGGTATTAGAGCGGGTCTGATCCTCAGACCTAGGTGGCTAAGTTGAGCCGCCTCTTTTATGCCACCCCGTCAAACCCTAGCCGCCATCTTTTATCCCTTTTCAAAAAAAAAGTCTATGTTTTGCCTTATTTTTGTTTCTTTTCTTTTTACTGTTGCTGC
Organism: Tanacetum coccineum; assembly: GCA_026074375.1. Taxonomy (NCBI): domain Eukaryota; kingdom Viridiplantae; phylum Streptophyta; class Magnoliopsida; order Asterales; family Asteraceae; genus Tanacetum; species Tanacetum coccineum. The sequence continues at coordinate 58,220 of BQNB010024086.1, forward strand.
ATGATGAAGATTAAACTCCGCTTGATGTCGGATATCTTCATCAAAATTAATTATTTGCTTTACAGCTTTTGCTCGCTTTGTTTTGCTTTTGCCGCTGCAGATGAAGATTTGTGTCCGCTTGAGGTCTTCATCAACAAAACTTTTATTGTTTAATGTTTATCTAGTTTTTCTCATCCAATCCGAGATTTCGCGATATAGCCGATAGGATTGCGAAGGAGTATTAGAGAATATAACGGCCCAAGCCCGAATGTGGGTTGGGTCAATTAGGGTTTCTAGTATGTTCTATGATGCATTATAAATGCATATGAATAATTCAATACCTCCGACGGGGTTTCATTATTTAACATGGTATCAGAGCGGGTCTGATCCTCAGATCTAGGTGGCTAAGTTGTGCCGCCTCTTTTATGCCACCCCGTCAAACACTAGCCGCCATCTTTTATCCCTTTTTCAAAAAAAAAAATCTATGTTTTGCCTTATTTTTGTTTCTTTTCTTTTTACTGTTGCTGCTGCATGATGAAGATTAAACTCCGATTGATGTCGGATATCTTCATCAAAATTAATTATGTGCTTTACTGCTTTTGCTGCCATCGCTTTGTTTTGCTTTTGCCGCTGCAGATGAAGATTTGTGTCGCTTGCTGTCGAAGGTCTTCATCAACAAAACTTTTATTGTTTAATGTTTATCTAGTTTTTCTCATCCAATCCGAGCTTTTGGGATATAGCCGCTATGATTGCGAAGGAGTATTAGAGAATATAACGGCCCAAGCCCGAATGTCGGTTGGGTCAATTAGGGTTTCTAGTATGTTCTATGATGCACTATAAATGCATATGAATAATACAATACCTCCGACGGGGTTTTATTATTTAACATGGTATCAAAACGGGTCTGATCCTCAGACCTAGGTGGCTAAGTTGTGCCGCCTCCTTTATGCCACCCCGTCAAACCCTAGCCGCCATCTTTTATCCCTTTTTAAAAAAAATCTATGTTTTGCCTTATTTTTGTTTCTTTTCTTTTTACTGTTGCTGCATGATGAAGATTAAACTCCGCTTGATGTCGGATATCTTCATCAAAATTAATTATTTGCTTTACTGCTTTTGCTGCCATCGCTTTGTTTTTCTTTTGCCGCTGCAGATGAAGATTTGTGTCCGCTTGTTGTCGAAGGTCTTCATCAACAAAACTTTTATTGTTTAATGTTTATCTAGTTTTTCTCATCCAATCCGAGCTTTTGGGATATAGCCGCTCGGATTGCGAAGGAGTATTAGAGAATATAACGGCCCAAGCCCGAATGTGGGTTGGGTCAATTAGGGTTTCTAGTATGTTCTATGATGCACTATAAATGCATATGAATAATACAATACCTCCGACGGGGTTTCATTATTTAACATGGTATCAAAGCGGGTCTGATCCTCAGACCTAGGTGGCTAAGTTGTGTCGCCTCCTTTATGCCACCCCGTCAAACCCTAGCCGCCATCTTTTATCCCTTTTAAAAAAAATCTATGTTTTGCCTTATTTTTGTTTCTTTTCTTTTTTACTGTTGCTGCATGATGAAGATTAAACTCCGCTTGATGTCGGATATCTTCATCAAAATTAATTATTTGCTTTACTGCTTTTGCTGACATCGCTTTGTTTTGCTTTTGCCGCTGCAGATGAAGATTTGTGTCCGCTTGCTGTCGAAGGTCTTCATCAACAAAACTTTTATTGTTTAATGTTTATCTAGTTTTTCTCATCCAATCCGAGCTTTCGCGATATAGCCACTCGGATTGGGAAGGAGTATTAGAGAATATAACGGCTCAAGCCCGAATGTGGGTTGGGTCAATTAGGGTTTCTAGTATGTTCTATGATGCACTATAAATGCATATGAATAATACAATACCCATTATTCATATGCATTTATAGTGCATCATAGAACATACTAGAAACCCTAATTGACCCAACCCACATTCGGGCTTGGGCCGTTATATTCTCTAATAAAATGGTCTGAATACATTCAGGAGCCATGTCACCCATTGTCGCACATTGCGACCCTATTTCATGATCAAGACGCCTAGCTAAACCGAAATCTCCAAGCTTGGCATTGAAATTGGAATCAAGCATAATGTTGCTCGTTTTGAATGACTGGACTAGAAGGTACAACATCTCCGGAATAAGGGAGTTCATGATTATTGGGGTTTAAACCAGTGAAGTTAAACGTTAGCTTTGCGAAAGATGGAACCAAGAAAAGTAAATACACAATTACAATCATGGGAGAAGACTGATGATGACTACAGGCCAACATTTCTTCAGTAAGGAAACTATAGCCTTTACATTCAGAATCAAAGAGTTTGGTTGCAATATTTGAACATTGGCAATATGTTCGTACGGACAATGTGGTCTGCAAAATTGTCACACTTGGCAAATCATGGAAACAATCAAGCAGTCTGTCCGGAGAGTATTAGTCAATGTCTGAATTCTTCAACCATTAAAACACGTGTAGATATATAATCTTGTAAAGTTTTTTTAACATTGTACTAGAATACAACTCTTAATCAATCAATGTCTTCTTTTAATTTTACAAATATTGATTGGTTATGTTGAAGGGAATTAAAATAATAACTAGATGATGTACCTAATGTCTTTTGTCTAGTGCTATGTGAGTTCCTCGCACTAGATGAAAATATACATTTAGTAACAGAGGCTTTTTGGGTAAAAGGTTTATAACCGGTGAATATATAAATAGATGAGAATAGTTTAGGTTACAATGGAGGGTGGTAATGAGCCACCCTAAAAACCTAACAAAAACACTATATGCTAGAACAACCTCTAAGCATTGTTGATACAAAAGTTAGGTCAGGTCTTGTTTGGTCCGAATAGGCTGCTATTCGGGTATGAAGTGCCTTGTTCTTGTACCAAGTG
>BQNB010024087.1:0-56232 GCA_026074375.1 Tanacetum coccineum
CTCATCATCTTCTTCACTGCTATCACTCCAAGAACCTCCGATAAAAGCTCTTTGGTTTTAGTCTTTCAGTGGTTTTGAACATTCTCCAATAAGATGATTTGGATCGCTGCATCTAAAGTATTTTCTATCACCTTTACCGTTCTTGTCATTACGGCTTCTTTGGAACGTCTTTTTGTCGTTCTGAGGTTGTCTCACGAATCTACCTCTTCTCTTAAACAACTTCTTGAAATCTCTAACCGCCATGGCGTATTCTTTATCTTCACTTTCGGAATTCAAACACTCCTCATCACTAGATTCTTTCTTAGCCTTTAAAGCAATAAATTTTCTTTCTCCCTTAGCTTTGACTATTTCAGAATCTTTCTTGATAATCATCTCGTGAACTATGAAGTTCCCGATGAGTTCATCAAGTGACAGTGATGTTAAGTCTTTTGACTCTTTAATCGCCGTGACCTTTGCTCTCCATTTAGGATGTAGAGCTCTAAGAAACTTCCTAACATAATTCTTGCTAGAATAACCTTCATCAAGAGCTTTTAGACTAGTAATAATAGTATTGAATCTAGCAAAAACACTATCTATAGATTCGTCTTCAGAAATACAAATTGTTCATATCGTTAAACCAAAAAGGTCGACCTTATTATTTTTGACTTGGTTATTACCTTGATGGGTGATTAACAAAGTTTTCCAAATTTATTTTGCCGTATTACACATGAAAATTCTTTCATATTCTTTTCTTGGCAAGGCATTGTAAATAACCATTTTGGCTTCGTTATTTTTCGCAAGCTTCTTTTTTTCAAAAGGTATAACCACATCTAATTTGGTTTTCGGATTTTGTTGAATAGGTTAAAAATCACCGTTAGTGATAACATGCCAAAGATCAAGATCTTTTGATTTAACATATGTCTCGAATTTATTTTTCCAATAAATAAAACTATCACTTTCAAAAAGTGGTGGTCTTTGCATGGATTTCCTTTCTAGATATTTGTCGAAATCCATAGATCGATCCAAGCTTTAAAATAATATATATTTTATAAATCTTGAGTGACCTTGGCTTCTGATACCAATTGTGGAAACTAGAAAGAGGGGTTGAATAGCTTACAGGTGTGAGACCCCCAAAATGCGGAATATATTCGGGTCATGGGTCATGGGGGTACCACGTCATCATACAAGACTCTAGGATAACTAAAATATCTAATATAATGAACTAAGTAAACAATAACACTAAAGAGATGGAGAAAGAAATGATAAACAAAGGACACCCCCAAGATTTATCATCTTTTTTTTTTTTTTTTTTTTTTTTTATTTTTTTTTTATTTTCTGTATTCATTACTAGTTCGGCAACGAAGACTACTTGTTCCTTACTCACTCCCGAGTACCCCACTCGAGATTTCACTATGTCCACAGCGCCCTTTAGGCGGAGAAAACCGTTTACACGTCGCTTACTTTCTTTTCCGACACTAAGCTAGATGTCGAGTCCTAATCTTAGCTAGAACTAAATCTAAGACTTCACAAAGTCTTTATACACTCACAAGATATATACCCTTGGATTGACACACAATCCAAATCACTACAATACACAATTACACTATTGGATCTACACTAAATCATTTAACAACAACACAAGTAAATGTAATGAAAGTATGTGTTGTTTGTTAAATTAACACATCTTTATAGATCTATATAATATTTATATAGTATATTCTATTTTTATCTATATATAATATAATAAAAATATATATAAATAAGTATAATCTAAAAATAATTCCATGAATACGAGAAGTAGTATACGAATATCCCCGGGAAGTTTATCCAACGAGGCAGGGCTTGAGATCGATACACGTCGGGAAAAATTGAGTTTGAATGAGATTAATGATGTTGCTAGGTGTAGAAAGCTAAATTAATCAATTAACAAGCAAAAACCGATGAGGAAAAACTAAAAATTATGAATTAAACTGAAAAAAAACGAGTGCAGGGAAATCCATGGAACAAGGGGTCAAAAACCTAAAATCTTAAAAATTAACCCTACAAATAAATTTTTACTTCTAATCTACTCTAGGGGACTAATAATGAAGAATGAAAAAGACTAGACCGAAAACGGAGTTAATTTGAGTTAAAACGAGTCAAAACGAAAACCGGGCCCGAGACCCGAGCTTTAAAAATCAAAAGTTTATAAAAATGATCCTACGAAAGATTTAATATTTTTCCTACGTAAAATGTGACTAAAGAAAATTTCCTAAAAAAGAAAAATATTTTTTTGATAATTTTTGTATTTTTTATGAATTTTTAAAACTTTTAAAGAAATTAAATTATAAAAAATACTAAACTAATTTTAAAAATTCTGAAAAAATTACTTAAAATACTTTACCCTAAAACCTACCTAAGAAAAATAAGAAACCCGAAATTGAGCTTATAAATAAGCTCAGAATAAGCTTAAACGGGCTTATAGCTAAATGGCCTAAAAAGGCATAAACTAATAAAAGATGTAGAGGCTGTTGGATAGCCCTACCGGAGCCGAGTGGTAAGTGTGTGGTGTTGTGAGCGTGAGGGGAGGGGTTCGAGTCCCACTCTCACGTTTTTTTATATGCTACAGTACTTTTTTTAAACTCAATTTTTTTTACACAAACTTATAAACCTCATGGAGCTTATCATTTTTTATAACTATGACTTTTTATCAAAAGCTAAAAATAAGCCAGGAAAGGGGCTCAAAGTTTGGACAGAGGGCTTATGAGCTTAAAGGCTTAATATGGCTTTTTGATTTGGTTTTTAGCACAAGTAAGCAAAAACAAATGGCAACTAAGCAAACACAGGCAACAAGCAAGTCTAATAAGCAACTAAGGACTAAAATCAACAACTAATAAGCACCTAATAAGCTGGAAAAGAAATTAAGCTAATTACTACACTACACTAAATAAAACAGTCAAGACCCTACTCTGAGCTAAATTTTAAACTACCTAGAGGACCTCCTAAGGTTTGAAACTAATGGAGCTTATAAATGAGCTTATTGGCTTTTTATAAAAGCCAAAAGCTCAGGCTAAAGTTAACAAATAAGCTAGAAAAACTGTTTTGAAATTCAAGGTTCAGCACCAGGGCAGTTTTACAAAAGATTTTTGATAAAAAGTGAGCTTAGAAATAAGCACTTTAATAAGCTCAAAACAAAAAGCAATTCACAACAGATGAAAAGTGACTTGTAATTGACTTGTGCACAAAAATTCAGGACCTAGCAACAAAGTTTGTCATCTGATAATTGGTAGTGAAATTAACCATTTTTGGACTTTTGAAAAACACCAAACCTATGTTGACAGATTTTAAAGAATGCAAGTAAAACATAAGAGACTTAACTACTTGATTTAAACACATACAAATGACACTAAAACAAACCTTACTTCAGGTTTACAAAAGCTTAATCAAATAAGCTTATGAAACCTTTTTTTTTAAAACCACAGATTTAAGAGAATTTAAAGAAAACTTGAAAGACACTTTTGGACTTGAAATCTTTGGAAAACAGACTCTAATGAGTTTACAAAGTTCACCCTAAGACTGCCTAATGACCATAACCCATTAGAACAAAATTTTGACCCATTTTGGGCTTAACCCAAACACCCCTTTATATTTTTAAGAAAGATTTACAAGCTCTTATGGACTGATTTAAGCTCAATTTTTTGAAGAAACTTATCAAATATTAACTAATAAGCAGTAAAAAGTAAAAGGTCAAGGCAAATAAGCACTTTAATAAGCTAATAAGCACTGCTACAGTAGTACTAAAAAAATTAAATAGAAATGTACCTTGACTCCTTGCTCAAAACAGGATTATATGAAACCTAAATAAGCTCTAATCCTACCCTTAGCTTATAAATAAGCTAAACTACAAACCCAATGAGCCTTCCTTGTCTGCTCATTCATCCAATAGCTTATAATTCAGCACTTTTTTTCTCTTTTTTTTTAGTTTTTCTTGTAATCTTTTTTTAATCAGATTAAAAGTTGCTCATACTGAGAGCTTATATGACTTTTAAAAGAAACACAAGTTGAGATAAAAGCTTAGAACAAAATTTGAAATATAAACTGAATTTTCATTGATCTTAAAAATACAAGTACATAAAAGCTAGGTTAAAAAGCTTAGAAAACTAAAACTGAACTCTAAACAAAAAAACTCTTTTTTTAATGGCTTACAAAAGATTTATATAGAAACGAGCTAGGGTTTTGGTCTTGGCTTCTTTTTATTTGTCCTCATCTCTTTGTGCTTATTTGTAGAGACATTTACCCATCTGTGTTTGTTGTGAGTGTATAAACACAAAACCAATCCTGGCCCTTGGTTTTGAGTGTTGCCCAATCCGAATGATTTCAACCTTTGATTCGAACTTTGAGGGAATTAGGATTGCCAACTTGGCAAATCCATGTGGGGTGTGGGGTTTAAGATTGTGACGGGTTTGGATGGATGTGGGATTGTCAACGAGGCTTGATTGTGACAGGATGTGGGGTTGGGAGTTTGGCGGGAAAGGGTTGGGAGAGATGTACAGTAGTTTAAAACGCAGGGTGTGGGTTTGGGGTTTTGTCACAAATGGCCCCTCAAGGGTTATAATGGTTTTGCAAGTTTCGTCCTTGTGTGGTGCCAAAGTTTTTAAAAATGGCAACAACAGTCCTCCAATGATATAAGTTGGATTGCAAATGAGGTCCTTTTGTGATACAAGAATCTGCCTTTGGCAGATTCACCCCTTGTCTTTCAAACTTTCATCAAATGGCAATATAAGCCCTTGTAGTTTCTTGTGGGTTTATTAAAAAGGCAATTGGGCTTGATTTTGGGCCTATCTTTGGAGTGGGCTTGGATTTGGGCCAATGGTCTTTACAGTCTTCATAATTCACACAAATGGGCTTTTGTATTTGTCTTGGGCCCATTTGGTCTTCAAAAGGTATACTAATGGGCTTTCCCGGCCCATTAAATGGGTTCGGGTTTGATCCATTAAGTATTCTTCATTGTCGGCTTTGACTTTGACTGTTGACTTTTTGGACTTTGGCTTCGACTTGACTTTGTCTTTTCCATGCTTTTCCATTCCGTGCTTGGTTTTGGCTTCGTTTTTCGTCCTTTTCTTAGATATCCGTTCCTGCACAACACAATTAGCAAAACAAGCATATTTTTGGCATTTTAAGTTCGTTTTTGGTTATTTTAGCTTGTTTTTAAAGGTAAAAGGTATGTGTAATTAAACACATACCAAAATTCCCCCATACTAAGGTATTGCCGTGTCCTCACGCAATGCTATGAAGTAAGTATTTAGAAAACTAAGAATCTCAATCCCCCTCGACTAATAACTTAGAAAAGTAGCTAAGTGTTCATCAAGGGAGTTAAAGACTCATAAGTTTTTGAAAATCCCCGTCTTTACCATTTTTTATATATACACTTATTCCTACACATCTTTTTGTATTTTTCATTTTTCACATTAATCAACTAACTAGAACGTTTGACTTTCGTTATTTTATAACTTTAAGGGATCATAGAACAAGATGCATTTCGATCCGAGAATGCCCCAAAAAGGATAAATTCATCATTCCCGACTTTTCACTTATTCCAAACCAAGCTTAAAACGAAATCACCGTTAATTATGAGGTAAGATGCTAACACTACTCATATTTGCAACTTGTAAACTTTTCACTCCCGACAATTTATATCTTAAGGTGTATGTGCTATTTTGAATTTCAACCATGGATCAACGTTTTGCAACATTCTATGTTTCACGTTCCACCCGAGAATAATGAGTTTGAAGGCGAGATCATCCCATGTAGCGACTTTCGTCTCGGCACATCCCAACCTTGCGGTTAAGTGACCAGGCTTTTGACACCCCACAGAGACTAGTATCGGGACTCACGGACCTTAGGTTTCATAAGCTCTTAGGTTTTCCGTATATACATAGCTTATAAAATAGAATAGCCAAAGTTCAAAAGCATATTTGAATTTAACAAAAAAAGATCTTTTATTTATTAATTCACACTTAATATTAAACACTTATGCAATTGTAACCCTCGACCTTTTAGAAGGCTGCAACATCGGTTGTGAGCCGGCAAGATGCAGCAAACTTTTATCAGTCTCGGATTATTATTCTTACTATGGGCTTTCTTTAGAAGGCTGTAACATCGGTTGTGAGCCGGCAAGATACATCAAACTTTTATCAGCCCACAGTTTATATTTATTATATTTTTGCATTTTTCATCATTTTTTTTATATTGGGAAAACGTCTTTTTGAAAAATTCAAGTATAAATTTGAACTAAGGCTAAAGTTTTTGCTATATACTACATAAAAATTATTGATTTAAGTTTAATTTTCAAAGGTAGCACGTATATTAATCAGGTTAAGAGCTTATGGGAGAAAAAGCGACAAATTACACACATGAGCTCTTAAGATTTCCAAATAATCCTTGTTTAGCATCCAGCTCATACTTAACACTATCATTTTTCATTCTTCGCGAGGATCCGCGAACGCTTAGTCTAAAAGTTAAGGAACAAGCTAGAGCTCAACACGCTCGATCGAGTCAAAATTTACTCTTATTCTACCCAGCAGGAAAGTCAAAATTGTGACAAAACACTTATTTTATTTTTGAAAATTTTTAAATTTTTTCATTTTTTTTGAAATTTTGGTGGTAAAAACGGGATTACGTGAGAAACAACGGCTGCAGGCACAATCAAATCGAAGACCCCCCCCCATACTAGAATGAAACATTGTCATCAATGTTTTACGAAGGGTTTCTACATAAATCCTAAGCCGTTTATGAATTATGCTTAAAGATAAACGTTAGTTGATAAGTGATAAGTGCTTAATTACACATATCTTTTACCTCTAAAAACGAGCTTAAATGACCAAAAACAGACAAAAACTGCCAAATATATGTTTGTTTTGCATTTGTATTGTGCAGGAAGTGGATATCAACAAAAAGACAGAAAACCAAGCCATAAATGACAAAATGAGATGGAATGGAAAAGACTGTGCAAAATCAAAGCCAAAGCCTAAAAAAAATGCCAAGTCAGAGTCCAAACAGAAGAATCAGCAGGTCAAAACCGGAGCCGGAAAATGAAAGAATATATTGACATGCAATCTTACCCATCTGATGGGCGGGAAGCCAATAGTATGTCTATGAAGAATATGTGTCGACCTAATGGGCCTCAATCAATTACAACAGCCCATTTTGTGTGCAATTGACAAAGACTGTCAAGACTTTGAAGGGTCCAATCCTTGCACCAGTTCAGCCAATCTCAGCCATTGTACACACCAAACCACTTCACTACCTTATTGGGCTTTGAAAAGCCCAAAATAACCAAGCCTGTACTTATTGGGCCCAACCCAAACAGTGAGCCCAATTACAAGCTCCCCCCAATAGGCCCAACACATACCCAAGCCCAACACAAAAACCCCCCCCTAAGCCCAACAAAAGCCACAATTCAATTTTAAAAAACTTTAGGGCTAAATGCCAAGTTTGAAAGTTGTTTTAAAAAGAAAAATGGTTTAAACAAACACAAGGGCTGAAATTGCAATTTGCCAAAACCTCTTTTATCCCTTTTAGTTATAAAACAGCAGGGACCATTTTTGTAATTATCCAAAACCCTTTTAAATCTTTTAGTTATAAAAAACGGCAGGGACTAAAGCTGCCACTTTCCAAACTCATGTTTATAACTAAAATCGGCCAAAATAAAATGAAAAGTGAGTGAGAGTTGAGGGACCATCTTTGCCTCTTCTCCAAACAAACCTTTTAAACCTCGTACCATCCCTGCAACCACCATCGTACCCGCCAAAACCAAACCAGCCCTCTCCCATGGTTTTTCTTGCCATACCACCTCCCAAGTACTACCCACAGCTCACTCTCACCCTTCCCCACAACCCATCACCCCTATAACCCTTTCCCTGGCAAAATCACACAACCCGAAGCAACCCATCAATGGTGAGATCATGAGAAGGCAAACAAAGGGCTAGGATTACCTTGGGACTGCCTTGTACTCTCACAACAAGCACAGCCCAAGAGGTAGAAGTCTTTGAAGACTTGTATAAAAGGAAAGAGAGCAAGCCGACTACCACACACCATTTTATTTTTATGTTTTTAGCTTAAATTTTAATTCCAAGTCTTTTCTTTTAAGCATTTAAGTGTAATTCAGTTCATGTAAAAGTTTCATGTTGTAACAATTTTCATTTTTAATAAAAGTTAAGTGTATTTGTGAAGATTGCATTTGTCGAAATTTGAAATATCATTCAAGTTGTTTTATTTCTGTTTAAATTGCTTAAACATATGTTAAAAGTTGTTAGAATTAATTTGTAATCACTTTTATCTTCCCACTTTTACCAAAAATCAGTTAAAAACGTTTTTTATAAATTAAGGGAGTGTTTGGTTTAACCCCAAAATGGGTCAATTATGGTTTTGCATGGGTCAAGCTCACTCAGCCAACTTTGGCTGAGTGTATAGGCTTTATCAGGCCACTTAAATCACCACCTTTAGTTTAAAAATAAGTTTTTAGGTTCCTTTTGGTTTCTGTCAAAATTTGAATAAGCCCAATTTGAGCTTAAAGGGCTTAAGCCTGTATGCAGCTTAAAAGCACAACTATTTGTGTGCTTGTTGTTGTTAGTTTCTAGCCACTTTAACCAAGCTTGTTTGTCCTTGTACTTTGACAGCATAAGTCAAAAACTTGGCTTTGCTTTTCTTTGAAAACTCCCATTTTCAAGCCCCAACATCAGCAGCTTTTTCTTAACCTTAAAAGCTTAAATTTTGGATATAAGCTCATTGACCACCCTTGTAAATCTGTTTGTGGTTTATTTTGAAAAATAAGCCCTTGAGAGCTTAATTTCATAAGCCAAAAAAAGGATGGGGGTGACCCAAGGCCTGTGATCCCTCCCTGGTGCTGAGCACCATAACTCAGTCCCCTTGTTTAGCTTATTTAGGTAATAAGTCTTAGGATCTTTTAGCTTTTATTTATAACTTATTACTAGTCCTTTAATTCCCCACAATCTTGTAGCTTAACTCCCCCTCTAGTATAGCTTATTTAGGCCTTAAAGTAGCACTTTTTCTGTTTTCTTTCTAAAACTGTTAATATAGCTTATTTTCTTAACAGCTTATTTTAGGGCTTATTCTAGATAACTTAGCTTATTTAGGACTCCCCTCTCCCTATTTATCTGTCCCCCTAGTTTCTAGCTTATTTGTTGGCTTAAATCCCAAAAAGCCAAGCAAAATAAGCCCATAAGCTTATTAACATTTTTGCAGTCCAAAAGCTCACTTTTTTAGCTTATTCAGTGAGTAAAAAGCATAAGTGCTTTTACAAAAGTTAATCCCCTTAAGCCCCTTAACAGGTTTGCTTCTTTGGCTTTTTGATAATAAGCACTTTGGACCCACCTTGCAATCGGGGTCCACTTCAGGGACCATTTGTGTAATTTTGTCTTTTCTAGTTAACATTGTTAGTCCCTGTGGTTAGTTAGCCTGTTACCCCGTTTGTCCTTGTGTCCTTTTCACTGTTAGTCCTTTTAGTTAACCACAGTTAGTTTATTTAATTTAATTAATTAAATTAGGTTTAAAATTAATTAGTTTAATTACTTTTTATTTAATCAGTAAAATTTGGGCATTTTTATATTTTTAGAATTGTTAATTTTTTCTTTATTTTATTTTATTTTTTCAGAATTTTTATAACTTTTATTTTTTGTCTTTTTCTATTTTCTTAGTTTTAATTAGTTTTTAATCTTTAAAAATTCATAAAAAATCCAAAAATTAATAAAAAAATATTTTTCTTTTTTATAAAATTTTCTTTTGTCATTTAGTGTCTAGGAAAAATATAAAATTTAGTGTAGGCTTAATTTTTCTTAAATTTCAGTTTTAGACCCGTTTTTACCGGGTAAGTTTTACCGTTTCTTTTCGTTTTACATTCAAACGACCTCCGTTTTAGTTCTAGTTTTCTTTATTTTTCAAATTAAGTTAATTAGAATTTAATTTTGATTTTTAATTTAATTTAGCATTTATTTTCTTAATTTTTAGTATTTAGGGTTCCCGATACCTGATTCTGTTCCCCGTATTTTAGTATAAATTTAATTTTAGGATTTCCTTATAACTAATTTTGTATCCCGTAGTTTTTAAGATCCCCATTTCCTATACTTGTTTCCCGTAGATTAAATTAGGTTTTATTTAATTAACTTTAGTTTTAATTATATCAGTGTTTCCATCATTCAATTTCTCATCAAACCAGGATAAATTTCAATTGCAGCCTCGTTGGGACATACGACCCGGGAATATCTCTTCCGGAATCTTTTTATCATTGATTCTTTCTTGTGTATTTTATCCTTTTGTGGAATTTGACCTTTTGCCTTGGTCAAGGGCATTCGGTCAGGATCTGCATTAGGGTTGCTATATAAGAGTGTACTATACAACGAATCAGCCACTAAGAAATTCTTAATCCATTCCAAATAGTTATTTTTTTACTTTTCTCTTCCTAGACGTAAAAACCCATTTTCAGAATTTACCCAACTTCATAAGTGCATAAATCCTAAACTATAAAAGATACAATTTTAATTCTTTTTCCTCTGGAAAGATCTTAAAGTTTTCTTTCCAAAACATCAAGCCATTCATTGAGAGCAATTACCAATTGGCGAGAAATGGATTTTTACTGACTAAAGGTCAAACCAGAAAATTGGCTCAAATTCTTAGTTTCGCCGTTTTGGTCATAATTCCTAAACCAAAATAGTAATAAGGGTGAGGCCAAGTGCTGGAGCTTCTACATGATGTCTAGTAATGACCCATGCTTTAAAACTTAGGCCTTTAGTTCAACCAACCTGCAGATTTATACGTTTTCTAAGTAAAGGTCAGAATTGGCTAGTTTTCGTATAACGGCTATAAATCCTAAACCGTGATAGCTATGAGGTTGAAACCAATTGGAGAAGTTAGATTATAATGCCTAGTATCTAACCATGTTTTAAAATCAAGTTTTATTATTATACCAAACTGGAGACAAAACACGTTTTCCAACAACACTCCAGTTTTCTGACCTCTTCTGATAAAAAGGTCATAACTCCTCATCCGGGGAGAATGGTTGAAGCACCAATTCACCACATGAAGCCCAAGTGTATACTATCCCAATATCCAATAATATGATAGGCACAAGCCACAATTTTTTGAGAAAACATGCCGACAACTACTGGTCTCAAAACAGTCCTAAAAATCTATTTAAAACATAAGTCTAAACTCATTCAAACCATCATCAATCATCATAAAAAGCTACCAATTATCTCCTAAGCATACCTCATACACTATAACATCATTTTTTTAGATCAAACTAATATTCTCAAGATCAAATGAATGCATGCTTAAAAAGATTACCAAACACCATATGTATAACACAAGAATCAAATAATTGAATAGTAAATTTAGGGATACATACAACTCCAAATTGATGGTTGAAAATCAATACATAAACCCTAAGTGGGATATGGGCTTGCGAAACAAGGGGACAAAAACCCAAATCTTTCCTTGATTTTACTTATCCAATCCTTCATAATCAAACCCTAATCACCATTATCATTCTTGTAAGCCTCAATCAAATTCCAAAACCTTAAAAATCTTCAGTTCTTCAATTCAAGATTTTTTCTAAATCAATGCATGGTTGATTTTATCATTGGGGAATGATTGGGGTTTATAATAGTGTTGATTTAAGGTGAAAATGAGTAGATTAAATGGAGTTTTGAAGATCAATTGAGGGTTTTGGTGGGTTGTGTGTCGAACCAAGAAGAAGGAGAAGGAGGGAAGAACTTTTGTCTGTGTTTTTGGTTTCTCAGTATGTGTATATGTCGAGTTATATAAAAAAAAATAGTGGGCTTAAATTAAATAAAAGGTGTGTGTGTTGGTTTGGGCCGCCGGCTAAGAAAGGGGAAGAGGGAGTGGGCTTTGGCCCATTCTCTCTTAACTAATATTACCTATCATTCTCGGGCCCTAAAACCATTTCTAGCCCGATACTTTTTCCTAAAACGCAATTATCGTCAATGTGCAATATTAAATAGAAAATAAATAAAATTACAAAAACAGAAATTATTTGGCACTCGAGGCCCGTTTACGGAGTCGTTGATTTCTCGTTGCTCAAAAACGGTTAAATTTTTATCACATAACTCTTTTTACTCAAAACAGACGATTTTCACCAAAATCGACAAAATAATTAAAAGAATAAATTCCAAGAATTTATATAATATTCATAAGCTCGAAATATATAGTGACCTTAAATTCAGGGTATTACAACTCCACTTCCTTGTTCATTATGAATGGATAAATGCAAACGAAACGGTGAAAAACGATAATACTTACCGACATAGCAATAACAATAATATAAAACTATTATTTTAATCAAAACTCAAGAATTGGAATAAAATATTAGCTTTCAAAAATATGAGTTCTCACAGTCAACCCCCCTAAAGGAACTCTGGTCCCTCAGAGTTCAACTAGAGACGGATGACGAAGAAGGAATAAATAGATGCGAATAAGATTTTTAAATTCCCTCAATGAAAAGATAAAATATATGCATTGGTGATAAAACCAGTTAAAGCAATAATTATTTGGCCAGACTGATGATTAGAGAAGTACACATGGGACAAGGTAGCGAAAAACCATTAATCATTGCAACGAGAGAAATAAGTAGATCATAAATGAAGAGTAGCTACCGCATCTCGGGAGGAATGGATGAGTATTTGAAAAAAAACAATAAAATATATCGCGAGCACATAAAATATGAGTATATCAACAACTTAAGAGAGTACGCAGAAAGAAGAGCATGAGTACAATGTAATAATAATCAAAAGAATAAGTACAAAGAATGATTTGCATAAGCAATTCATGAATCGAAAGCGTATGAGGGATCATTGATATGGATAATCGAAACAAATAAAGAATTAATTGCTCATAACAACGAGATATAAAAGTAACTGTTAAGAATATCATATTATTATATAATCAAAGAGATGAACGTAAAGAATCTGAAAGACCGATGAGAGTCATTAATGAAATTAACCGATACAAACGTGGAATTAAGCATCAAGCAACGGACAAGGTTTAATGAGATAAACATCTCCTCGGTTCAAGACGTGAAGGGCGAAATAATTTTTTTTTTTTTTTTTTTTACTGAGTTCCCGGAGTATTTTAAGTTGTAAGGCTTGATGACGCGTTTAAAAACGTTCAATAAATCAATTAATAAGAATAGCTGACGATTATGGAATGAATAACGGTTAATGCATGAACTGTTTGCTTCTTGGAATTATAAGTAGAACATTTATTTTGAAAAAAATCTCGGGCGACTACTCCCAGTATGGCATGGCCTTTCCTGAATTATACATAGTTGATCAGGTTATGTATAATTGAGGACTAACGATGCAATGCTCATTTTCGTCGAATTAGCATTATGTATAAAACGATATGCATTGGTTCTATAATATAGTAAAAACAGTTCATATGGTGAATGCAAGATAGCTCATAGAATGTCAACAAAGTTGTTTATAATGTGATAGTAAAATGGTTTATGGTATAGCAACAAAATCATTTATAGGGTGATTTTCAAGATATTTATAAGGTATTGGCCAAACGATTGGTAAAGTAACAAAACATTTTATAGGATGAACAAAATAGTATATATGATTTCAGCAATTTTAGTTTATAAGAACTCAGCAAGATGATTTTCGAGCGAACAATAAAAAGATTTATAACATGACATCAGGGTTGTTTACAAAGAGATAGACCATGACAGGTATAGAGAACGTTCGAAAGACATAGAAGTAGTCAATGAAAATGAACATAAAAATATCAGGTATTCAAAAAGGCCACGAATCCGAAGGTTATAGAGTGTCATTTGCAGAATTTATCGTTGCAAGCTAAAGAACAATTCAATCACACTAACAGTAGATAGATGTAAACATCGGAGATATTAGCGTATAACAACGCTCAAAAGAAAATAAGGGTAGGAAATTATTTGATTTGACACAAACGAACGTAGAGAGTCGCTAGATATTTGTTGAACTTCATAGTAGACTTTTCGGCAGTATGATTCTCCAGAATCACACGAGGTAACGAAGAAAATAGTAATGTAATGTGTCGGAAACCAAGAAAAACACGACAACTAAACAACAACAAGGGAAGAATTTTTTCATTCATCTCAACTCACACAAAGGTAAAAATCACAACTAAAAGGATGTTTTGTAGCTTATTAACTATAGAAAAGTACCCATAAGATCCCATGCGTTCCGAATTCACTTATTAAAATATTCTAGTAATGGAGTTTTCACCCATAAGTAAGTTATTTTACCGTTGTTGAAAAGTTTCTATTTTTTTTTAGAAAGTTCGAGTAGGTGGTAAAAATTATGAAGGTTTATAGCCTTGATTGTTAAGGTAAATTGGTATATTAAATGCTTCTCGTCGTTATATTCCCAAATATAAAAGTTCTCATATTTAGACTTGTCATATTTAGAATGGCCGGTGATCCCCAAAAAAATATTAACTTTGAAATAGTAGTTGTTACAACTTTTATCGACACAGACAAAACTTAAGACAATTAGACCACGTTTTCATGCTTTTATCGACTTAACTTTGACGGTTTTTTTTTTTTTTTTTTTTTTTTTTTTTTTTTTTTTTTTTTTTTTTAACATAAAATGCCCATAAAACTTTGTTTCCAAATTCGACCTACACCACTCTAATTTCTTCAAACCATTAGACCAAATGCACAGTTATTTAACCCGCTAACACACTTTTTCAATTTTTTTTTTCAGAATTAAGATTTAAGGCTTACTATGTAGAAATTAATGCAAAAGAATCAAACTACCAACACAAAATTTTCTTTATTCATAAGTCCCAAAAGTAGATGTTTCCGCATGACACATTACGCAAGAATATGCTAATAGCACTCTTCCGAAAGAGCAGAAGGTCATAAAACGACATATTAAAGGTGGACAGATTAAGTCGACATGTTTCCATGCGACAGATTACGCGACGATATGCACGTTTCAGAAGCAAGAAGCGAATGATTTAACAATTAGCCGAATAATCAGTAGGATCGAAAAACTAAGTCGAATTCCAATATCATCGAAAGAAAACAAAAGGAAACAATGAAAAAGTTTCAGAGATAATCACATAACTCACAATGTCTTGGGAAGCGATTTCGCATTCACATAAACAACCTTATATAAGGAGGCACTCTGCGTATTAAAACGCTACAACATATACGAAATTCATGAGTTGCAGAAACGCGAGAACAAGAGAAAAATAATATGTTTCAACATATTTATAATCTTATATCATAGAATCCATGTGGGCATCTCACTTCACTTATCACAACATCCTAACTGTTTCGCCTTATATTCACATAGTCTTTTAACCCCTTTCGGTCAATTTTCCTAGTCGCTTGACAAATTTCTAAAAATACCAATCGGCCTCAAACGACTATCAAATTCCATTTCTAACAACCTCAACATGTTATAAATCCATTATAGTTGGCCCTAAGTCCATCACCCCTTTTTTTTTTTTTTTTTTTTTACTTCTTACATCCAATATCAATTCGTTTCCTACAATATTAACAAACAAACAAAAATTCACAGTGTTGACTTTAAATAGTCTATTATCATCATTCTTGACCAACCGTTCCAAAACCCATCTCAACCCACCTTGAGACCTCAAAAACCCTCGCGGAACCTAAAACGACATTTTAAACAACATTTTAGTTTCGGCCGAGACCTAAAAATACTTGGAAAATGACTGTTTTGCCCTTTTTATATTGCTGTCAGTTTTGACTTTTTATAGTCAAACTTGACCAAAAATTTACAAATTCAAAATCGTTGAAATTCTAAGCCGTTAGACTAATTGAGCCTCGCGGGAAGTAATACCCCTATTTTGAACACATTTTCAGTTTTAGTCGAGACCCAATTCTCAACCGAAGAAACCCAAAATTGTCTTTTAAAGTTTCTGCGCAGTTTGACATTTTACGAATAGCTGATGCAAAAATATTTTCACTTTCAAAACTTCAATCAGTTCTAAAATATTCGTTATAAAGAATTGGTAAACCCACGAGTAACCAAAGCGTAGATAATTAAATACCCTATCTAATTCTTAAGTAAAATTTTAGTTTCGGGAACTTTAAAAAAATAACGTTTTTACCCTTGAAACTTTCTGCAATATACTAAATCACTTTTCCAAACTTCAAATCGCTCTAACTTATTCGTTTTTAGGAGTTAGAACGCGAAACTTATATGCACGGCTTCGTTAGGAGGCCGCGCTTCACCTCAATTAATCAAATTTATACTTTTCACAATTTTCGTCTAGTGTTTTTAGGTTCAAAGTTTCTGCTCAAAAATGGGCGTTTCAAAACCTTACGAATCATCAAGTTTTCAACCCAAAATGCAAACAAAGTGTTTTAAACCATCCTAAGATCATTACCAACCATCACAAATCAATCACATACCTACAACGCAAAATGCCACACCATTTGGATCTACGAGACAAGTTTATATGTACATACATTTTAAAAATTAGTTAACATAAAAGGGTTAATAAAATACTCGCAATCATCATAGTAGTACAAACTGTCACTAATAGTTTAGTGGAATGTACAAAAGATAGTAATCCCGAACTACGTAAACATGAGAGGGAAAATATATAATGAGCACGAGAGATTTAGGATCGAGTAAAATATACATTGAAAATGATCATAAATAATGTCATGATATCGATAGGCATAATTCAATACTTCATACGTTATTTAAATGAGAAATGAACGTACTACGATAAGGTAATATTTTAACGTATTCATGTAACAAACATTATAATATCAATCATAAATAACAAGTAAGGATTTAAGGTTACCCGGTGGATATCGAATAGCGATGGCGATTCTGTGTTTTTTGACCCAACGAAAATGTAGACTTTTGAACTTTTGGTTATAGACTAAGTTTTGAAAACGACCTTAGTTCCCTATAACCTAGGCTCTGGTACCAATCTGTGAGACCCCCAAAATGCGAAATGTATCGGTCATGGGTCAAGTGGGTGCTCACGTCATAATACAAGATACGTAGATTAGCAATCACAACAAAACATTAAAAGCCATACCATTACGGTGCTTTGACAAAAATATCAGCATGTTAGACGCGGGCCCACAATTTAAAGTACCAATACATGACATAAATTTTAAATACGACCTAAGAGTTTTTAAAGTCTCCATGACTTGACCAAGCAACAACCATTTACAACAAAACGAAACGCCCATACCTCTCGATATCATGAGCTTCACCCCAATCAAAGGTATAGCTTATTACCCTGAGATTAAACTGAGAAATCGTAAGTCAACAAAAGTTGAGTGGAATATACATATGGTTTATATAAATATCATGGAAAATTGA
Source organism: Tanacetum coccineum (assembly GCA_026074375.1). Lineage (NCBI taxonomy): Eukaryota > Viridiplantae > Streptophyta > Magnoliopsida > Asterales > Asteraceae > Tanacetum > Tanacetum coccineum. The sequence goes on from BQNB010024087.1 coordinate 17,358, forward strand.
AACACAAGTAGGGCCAAAATTTTTCATGGAAAATCAAAGTATTTAATGCACTAAGTACATGACACTGAAACCTTAACTCATGAGCCCCTAATGTACGGTATTCTGCAACTACTCAAGTATTCAAAATTAAATCGTCACAGGCACTGTACACACCATAATCATGACGGACGGGGATAGTGCAGATCCCAGTGGATCCACCCATAACATTCGCGCTCAGCTTTATGTGATCTAACAGTTCATGATCGGGGCAAAAACTACACAGAAAAGGGACTTAGGCAAAAATAACAGATTTGTTCAAGATAGCAACAATTTCAATAAAAATAGACTTGTGTCAATCATGTATCTCACCCCGCATTTATAAAACAACATTCATTGAGGAAAAAGGGGGCTATGTACCACAACCGATAAGCAAGAAATGACAATGATCAAAGGAAAAACAAGGAGAAAGCTCCCCTAAAAAAAACCCTACCCCAACAAACTCAACGACCTACGAAATGAAACATGTTTCCATATGAACCCACTCATAAATTACTCAACTCATTGAAATAAAAATGTATACAGATTGAAATATATAACGGTTTGCATATGTTTTAGTGTATATGGACATCCCTAAAGAAAAATTTTGTCTTCAGACAAAAAATAGTTATTTGTAGTATTCGACCATCAAGTTGGCGAACTTAAGTTTTCCGCACTAAATTATCGCACAGCACTAAACATGCCAACATTATTAGCTATTCAATACTCAACCCATTATTTCTAAGGTCTCCCATATGTTATAGCCAATTACTACAAACGTCCTCACAAGTTCTCCATACTAAATCATAATGGTTATGGTTAAGACAACACACAGCTTTATACCAAAAACTGTACGCAGAAAGTTTACTCAAAATCTGACCTCAAACGGCCACTTAAACATGAATTAGAGCCATGAAAACCTTCAGGAAACTCACACATATATGAAGAAACCTACAGCGAAAAATTCAAACGAAAAATATTGATTTTTAGACCCACCAGCACGACCCATCTTCAAACGACTGAAATTCAGGACAGCAACCATAAACAGGCCAGCAGAAAGTTATCAAAGTTTGGACATCAAAACGGCCACTCTAAACAATCCAGAAAAATCTGGAAAATTCATTAAAATCATACACATTATGAGAGATGCTACATAAAAATTTATTCGTCGAAAAATATTAAGTTATGACCCGTCAGCTACGCATCTTTGCGATCTGAAATTCAAAGCAGCAACCAAATTTCGACAATCCAACTCATTTTGCCCAAACGACCCACTTTAAAACTCGCCACACACATGAGACTTACATTATTGGAAAGTAACTCACAAACTACTTTTAGACCCCGTATCAATCCTTTTAACTATTTAGGAAGGTCGCGATAACATGTTCGCAAAGCGAACGCCAAAAATCAGACACATAAACACACATAGTCAGAATTTATGGCGCAAACTAAATTCAAACTAAAACTTCAAATTCAAATGCATCTTTTCCGTTTTTATTAAGAGTTACAACAGGCCTATATGCACGGGTTTCGTCTAGGAGCTACTATCACTACACCTATTTGCTACTTCAATTTAGAACTTCACCAATGCACCATAAATTCAATCCTAAACTTTCTGCCCTGCTTTGAAATGTTGTTAAAAAAAACCACACCAACGCCCATTTTTTATACAATCCAAGCGTTTCAATTCTAACTTAAACTCCTACGATTAATCCAACCATTGCCGACAACAATTCATATTGCCATTAATCATCCTAATGACCCTCAAATTTTCATTTCAAAAATATTAGGATTCCCACAAACAAAAAACAAGTGCATACATAAGATTAATTTGATCAAGTAAATGGAATAAAAAAAAATGTACCAATCAATGAGAAAAATTAGGAAATCAAGAAATAAAAACCCAAAAACCGGTCCTTTATGGGTTGAGAGCTAGCCGTGGCTAAGGGGTCCCAAGAAACTCCAACATTATAGTCGTTTTTTATCTGTTAACAATCCACATTCTCCACAATTCTAAACACACTCCTAGGACTTATATTTGTGAAAAACTCCATTAAAGCTTCTCTCTTGTACCATTAAAAATCTTCAAAAATCAATCACAATTAAAAAGTCTGCCATGTGAGTGATTGGCTTATACTTTACAATTGGAATGAAGGAGAATACAAGAAGTAAAATGGTGTATTTAGTTTGTTGATTTGTGAAGAAAATTAAAAGAATGAAGGGTTGTGGTCTAGGTGTGAGCGTGATGATGGCGTGGTATATGAGAAGGTAGAAAAGAACAGAGAATTCTTTTTTTTACTGCTATTTGAAAATGTTGTGAAAAGTGGGCTGTAAATGGTTTAGTAAAATATAATTGAGCAGTTTGCGGTCAGGAATTTTCTGATTGATGTAAAAGAAAAAAAAAGTAATGTTGTTGTTGGTTGTTTGGAGCCGGCCAAAGAGAAAGAAAGGAAAAGAAACATGGAATTTATTTTTTTATAAAACTTGAATTTACCTAAAGCTCTCATAATTTAATTTAGCTCCTAGCCCGACAACTTTTAATTTTGGTAAAAAACGTAAATAAAGTCAAAAATGTACGACAACCCTGCCAAACAACGGGAACACATATGGAAAATCATAAAAAATAAAATGATATAAAATCCACTTATGCAGGATAATTTTGTGGCCAACACGAGGCTTGTGAGGCTTCCTGATCAAAATGAAATGGATAAGAGGAGTGGGAACGACGAGTGTATCGGTGAAGGGGGCATGGATGGATGGTGACGGACGATTGACATCTGCTAACGGTCGGATGACTGGAGCGTTGGGTGGGGTTGAGGATGGTTCTGATTGTTTTTTAGTTGATGTGTTGCCGTCTCATGTGCGAAATCAGGGGGATATGCGCGATACTATTAACTCTTTCTATAGTAATCATTCACAGGGAAGTATGACCAAGTAAATTTTATGCGAGAACAAAATCCATCTCTAATCACTATACCTACATCAGGTCAGAATAAGATCGTTAAGATCTGGCGTACGATCATCTTCCTTAATCACTCTGAGCCATGCATCAAAAGAATTCCCATCTGTACTCCACTTATTCTCAACTCGCTCTCTGATATAGAGCATGAGCCATTCCTCTCTCGTGAGTAACGATTTGTGTGGGGATCGAGTTTTGGAGGGGGGGGGGGGGGGGGGGTGCGGTGGTTTACTCATGGAGAGTTGTCGTTTGTTTGTGCAGCCAAAGCGATCGTAATGTCCTCACCATATGATCTATCATACGCAATATCGTATGCAGTGAGTATACTAGTCCATCTTTCTGGTATAGATATTTATGTGGTCTTAACATGGGCATTCCACCATGTAAGAGCATCGTCTTGTAGAGTGCAAGTCGCAAATTTGACCTTGAAAAGATGCGTATTCAATTGCTATGCTAAACCATCCTCCATTTTCTCAAACCATTCGAGTGAGTCCGACAGACTCCGCCTCGTGCCTTTAAAGTCCAAAGGTTTGCATTTTAGGAATTCCGAGTAAGAGCATTCGCGAACAGCTTGTGCTGGCTTTGGTCCTGAACCATTGATGTTGTAGCCATTCCTAACACCCCCTCTACTTGTCTCTCTGCAGTCACCCATTGCAGCACCGTCAACTCCTGGTTATTTAAGGCTAAAGTTTCGCCTCAGTAAAATTGTGGTGGTTGCTGTTGGGGACGCTGGTGTGAACTGGTGTTTGTACTTGTGGTTCGATTTGGTGTAGCATTTATCTATCTCATCACAAGAAAATACAATACCCTTAGATTGTAAATACAATCATAACGTGACATAACAATGCTCAAAAATAAAATAAATCACTCACACATGAAACATACAACCAACACAAGATCGACATAACATAATACATCCATTTCGCAGATTATAATCTGGAAATATACAGATCAGTTTGTACACAAGGTGATTCCCCTATCGCTAGTTACAAAATGCGAAAAATCCATATAGAGCCCCTACTAGGCCGGGAGTTACCTTATTACTTAGTAAGGGCCTATACACGAAAGCTAATAAGAAATAAAGATTATACGGATAGCTAACCTAAAACATAAGAGCTATACCGCCTCTAGCTGGAGTAACCCCATAAAAACTTAAAGACTGCATAGTAGCTACAATCATACTCAAGATAAGAATTGCTACCAGTGTCCTCCAATGTGTCAACGCGTGCTCCAGCCTCCAGGGCCTGGGTACGCATGATATGCTGAACAGCCAAATCATCTGCAGCCTGACGCTGCCACTCGTGTGACGAAGCATCATCTAGTCTCTAACACTGTTAACTTGTGCCTCCGTAATGCCCTGCAGTAATCTTCAACCTAGCCAAAGGCTTGACGGTCTCCAACTCACATGCTCGAAACAAGTCTCTCTCTCATCCAATACCTCAATCTCAGCTCTCACAAACATGTAGCGATCCTTCTGCATCGTGATGTCGTGAGAAAAACTCCGAACTCTCTCTACAGCTACATCTACCTGTAAATGACCCTCATGTTGACCATCTCTAAGGCGTCCATCATCCCCCCTCTCAGTATATCGAAACCTATCTCTATAGTGTGCTACAAACTGTAATCGAGACTCTATGGGCCATAGTGGGTCCTGGCTGTCTCGCAGCAGCAGCAGCAGAACTCTCCCCAACCTCACAACTAGGTCTAGGAGTATATTAGTAGCCTCTTCGGAGGTGCCGTTCAGCCTCGGAATAGCACGCTCTTGCGGCCCCTAGTAATGGTGCAGGTACTGTATATTGGTAACAATGGGGGGTCCCCTATGGAAGTAGTGGATGTAGTAGATAGTGCTGCAGCTCTCATCTGAGACCATGGAGTGCTCTAGTACTGGGTGGTGTCTGATATCGATGGGTTAAAAATTATGGTGGTAGTCTGGAGGTGTAGTGCCATCGATCCTCACTGGCACTAAGCCCTCAGTGCTCAAGCTCTGGAATGTACACAGAACGATGATCCTCCAGCTCTATGGGATCATGTACATACTTTAATAGAACGTGGTCCTGCACCAACAACTATCGGCAGGCCTCCTCGTAAGATGCCTCAATGAATACTCCAATACGTCGTGCCTCAGAGTGAACAGAAGTATAGTAACAGCAGAATCAGATGACATGACTACTGAACCAGAATAAACTTATGTGAGTATATTATATAAAGGCTTTTATTCAATATAACCGTAATATATTAATAACCGTCCCCCCGTAACATGAGTATATGAAATTGCCATCTAGTAAAAACCATAACTAGAATGCAAACAACTGTGTCCTCAAAAAACCCCTTTTAATGAATGCAATGTTTAAAACGGTTTATAGTCCAACAAAAACATTTGACCTGATCCACTAATAACCTGGCTGCTTGATACCAATCTGTAACACCCCCAATTTGGGTCACAAGCGTGAAATAAGGTTCGGGGGCGTGTTACTTTATAGATCAATAACACAAATGTATAGATTAGAACGACCAATAAAATCGTTTCTATAAAAACTGATACATTGATTTAACGAAATATTTTGAATACAAATAGCTCCGAAGCTTTTGACTTGTTCCTTGTTTATTATGTAACAAAGATATTGGTTTCACCACACATGATTACTTCCCAAAACATAATACAACCATATCTTTAGCATGACATCCCAAAACAAAATCACCAATGTATCTTTGGCACCTTATGCTTACTGATTTCCTGAAAAAACATGCTTTAAAACGTTAACAATAATATTGGTGAATTCATAGTTTGATAAATCATAAGATGCAGACGCAAGGACTTTCCCCTGTGATAATGCAACACATGCAGACATCACAAAACCAGATTTACATTTGCCTAAGCTCATGACACTGAAGCTCGACAATCATTCTCGCAATAATATATATATTATATCTAATTAATAATAGTACGATATAGAATACTAGAATTATATAATATATAATATATTATACACATAATGCAATTTCTGCCTGATTAAGATGTTTAACCGCAACATCTCCCAAATCCCACATTATACGTTCGTTCCCTTGATAGCTAGGCACCCCGAACGAGGTCAATCCCAAATAGAATCTATTCGTAACATTCGCGCTCACATAATTAATTAAACAACTAACATCTAGGCAATTGACAGTTCATGTATAAAATGGGCCTCAACTTGGTTATCGCTACTAGACAAACATAATCATTATAAAATATACACTTCTTCTAATTTATAAAACAAAGCATGTTTTCACCCCAAAGTATATAAGCCATTGAAATCGTAAAAATTGGGCTATAACTCACCTTGAGTTCTGATAATCCAAAATATCACAGAAAACCGCGTCACGCAAATCGTCAATGCAACCTATTTTAATTTAAGTTCATATAAGCACTAATCGCTTTGATAAACTAAACATCATATACAAGATCTATGTTATTAAATCATACTATCGTTCGGGCTTCATAATTTAAGAGGCAAGTAAGTGACGTATGAGGAGCTAGGACACTTATAAGATTACTTACATCCAGCAACTCGTCGATACGCCACCCCGAAGAGGCCTCATTAGAAACTCCCTAGTAATCATAGTACTTTGTTAAAAACATATGTATTCTATATAGCCTCAATCACATCTAATTGTTTTGGGTAAAATTGTGTTTAATAAGTAAAAACGCTTTATAATTAACCGTTTGAGTAAATATAGCATAACTTTTTGCGAGTTAACCCAATTTTGTCTTTTCATAACCCACCTTTTCGTATTAGGACGAGATATCATAATTGGAAATTTTCATATATTGATCCTATGATGGAACAATACTTTTACAGTTCATACATTATAAATTCATTTTTTATAGTTTAGTTTATCGTAAAACCCGTAACCGTCCGTATTCTATTTCTTATAGGCTCTTTTTTAGCGATTCCCTTTCGAGTACTTCTTGTTATTGAAAAAATTCTATCAATTTATAAGGTTTTTACAACAATACAAAGAGTTTCTGTCATGAATAGTGTTTTACTGTTCAATAGTTTAAAAATTATTTTTATAAACTATTAAATTACGCGAATACTCGCGAAATTCATAACTTCTTCATTATTAATTGAAAAATCATGATTCTTATCATTTTAGAATCCTAAAAATGTGTTCTATTAGTTAAAATTATCCAACTTGCTGTTTGATTTAGGTTTTTATAAAAGTTATTTTATAAAATCCGTTTAATTAACGTATAACTTAATTAGCGTAACTTTTTCGTTATTTATCCGTTTGACAAAGTTTTCTTACCTTTTCTGAATCGTCATGAGTCATAGAAAATTTTATAAAACATAATACCCAGCTGTTTTGGAATTCGAACTCAAACAACCCTTTAATATCTATGTATTATACTTCTTTATTAAACTTGTTTTATATAGTTTTTTAACTAAGTAAATTCCACATGTTTTTTTCCACACTCTTAATATACTATATCCTTATATATCATATAGTCACATAAGTCCAAAATTTGTTTATTTGTCCAAGTCATTAATGTCATTACAGCATTATAAACCATATCTTCCCCATAAGTAACTTTTTACTACAAGTACAATCCATATCCATTTTTACATCATACCATAATGTACAAGTCTTTTACTTCCATATACTTATTATAGTGTCCATATACAGATTAAAAGTTCATAATCTAACATTAACATGTCCTTGCCTTCTCTTACTAATAACATATAATGCACTTTTTAAAACCCTAATTAGCATTAACACTTTTAAGCTTAATTCAGTATGTTAAAATACCTAGTTTTTTATCCCAAAGCTTAATGCATTCACAACATAAGCTATTCCAATAAGCAAAATAGTAGAAAAGAGAAAAAGAAAAGTTGGAAAGATTATTGAAGAGAACTAGAAGAGGTAAGATTACACACACACACACACACAAACTATGCAATGGTAACCACACTCCCTCCATGTGTGGAGAGGGTTCTATTTATACCCTTGAGCCATGATGGCAATGGGCTATCTAACTTGGGTCGGCTTGGCTAAACTTAGCTTTGAGCCGCAACACGACAATATAAATTACTATTCCCAAGCCCGTTGAACACGACTAGCCTATTACTTAACATCGACAGAATTACGACTAATAATACCGATTACATTCTTGTTTGACTTATAAAAAGATTAAGGCTAACAATCTCCCCCAATGTTGAGTCTCTTTCTTCAAACTCTCCGTACACCATGACGTTGAAGATATGAATTTTGACGTTTATGTATTGCCTTTTTTTGGTCTTGTCTTTTTTTTGTATGCTTTGCTCATTCATGCTTGTGATCTTGATCTTGACCTTTATCCTTTGACTTTAAGTTCTTTGATATCAGTTATCTTGCATCATCTCCTTGACTATGAATCATCTTGATTTTGACTTTCTTGACCAACGTGTGCTCTTTGACCAACATGACTCATACTTGTTTACATTTCTTGTTTTACAATTTGATTTTATAAGTTATAGACATCTCCCCAATTTAATGATTCTTATTTGACTTGAGCTACTTTATGGTGGGAGGAAGATTAGAATCAACTATCGTACTTTGAAAGCTTGAGTATGAGCTATGTTTATGAATCCGAATTGCTGATGAGGCAGCAACACTGTCGTCTAGAAACCGAAATAAGACAGTATAGCAATAAAAGAGAATATGTGCTTTGTCATGTCATCTTGACTTCGTGCATTACCTCCGGTTACCCGTTTAAGTATAAATACATAAAAAAAATATCCCCTGTGGATCAGGTAGATTCAAAGAATCTCCTTGACAGGGTATCCAGCTCAAAGGCGTAGATCTTCTAACACAATGTATTAATTCACCATGCTTGCTAGTCCTCACTACCGGAACGTCCAAAGAGCAGACAACACGTAAGAGTGAATCAAGATAGTTAAACTATCTTTCTGATAAGTCTCAACATCATTTACTGCCCAAAAATTGGATATCCATTTATCACAAGCTGATTCATAATAATCTTGCAAATCACCTACCAAGACTTGTTTGATGTTGGGGCTCAAGCAGGATTTCCATCTTCACTGGAATACTTAAGTATCACTCGGATGTTCTGGCAAGATCTCAAGATAATCGTAGACTCTTTGTACAACTTGTGACCTTGTGATGTTTCAACAAGTTATATTTTTGACATTGTGGTCCTACTATGAATTTATAATTTGTATCTCTTCTTGGCTCTAGACTCGATTTGTTGCACTTTGGTATTTGTTAATCAGCGGACAGCGCCACCTATCTCCGAATACTTTAACAATCACGAGAGTGAAAGATGTCAATTAGATAACTGTGTATCTCGTACAAATGAGACAAGTTCTTTTGAAGAAACCGAATGGCTGGAGAAGAGGATAATTGGCAGTGCATCACTGGGACTCCATGATGACATCTTCAAAATCAACAATCCATCTTGTATTTTGTAATTATGTATTGACCCAGTTTCTACTATAGGGTAAGGAGGGCTTCTTTCTTTACATCCTTTTATCATACATTTCTTTTCATTCTTCAACCCCTTCAATGCTTACCTAGAACGTCATACTACACCTTGTGTGATTGTTTCCCAGTGATTATCTCAATCTTAGTCCTGCATTTTTTCCCTTATACACATTCATCTCCAATCATACCTAAGGACTGCTATTTCCTAACTAGGAGATGTCCTTGGTAAATCCTCCGTTATCTGTTGATCTTAGGTCTTATACCTACCTAACACCTTATGACTTCACATCCGTCGTGAAATTAAAGGTTTGAGTTTGGTAATAAGAGATCGAACATAAAACCATTTTCTGACATTTTTATTTTCAATACTCCCCTACACATGTGCTCGGCGAGATTCAAAAATGTTTAGCGCATGAAGGAAAGAGAATCTTCGCACTTAGAGTCTTTAAGATCACTATTCGTCTATATCATATTTATCATATTTCTCCCCTTATTTTAATAATAAACATATAGTATTTGAAATACAATTGAGATTAAATTGACATGAAAAAGTTCATGGGAGAAAATTTAACCACGATATTACATTAATTCACGATTCCAACAGCTCCCCTTCAACAGTATATGTGGGATACCAATATTTATTAAAACTTGACATTGGAATGAAAAATTGATATGACACCACAAAATGTTAAAGACGGAGTGAGATGCCTTAGATGAACTGTGTAATTAATAATTGACATTATAAGTTTCCATATTTAATTCAACAGTAATGATATGTCATCAGGATACATAAAATCGACATTATGAAAATGATCCGACACTTAAAGGCTTTGTTTTTTAAAAGCTCCCCCCTCAGAAATTGATTCACATAAAATGAACATTCTGCGAACAACAATTCTTGAAACTTATTCGAGGAAGGGAGTGTTTGAACTCACAATTTTTAACAAACACCACCTTAGGGAAAAAAATACCACAATTTATTATTTAGACAATTTTGAACATTGAACGTTCTATTTGAAAAATGTGTTCAACATTTTTCAAACATGATAGAAGACTCTCTTTCTATTTTAAGAGTAAGCGCACTGAGGCGTACACTTCCCTGTTGACATTCGAGACCGTAGTATGCCACTGAAATTACATAAGATCATTGAGAAAATTTCGAAATGACATGATTTGAAAGGCATATGAAACTCTCGCACGAACTCATTAAACATGCTGTGTCGATGTTAATCAACATTTCTAGGTACGTAAATGTTATCGATTTCCAAGGAGTGACATGTCGAGAAAGAATTCTTTTTTGAGGTATTTTATGAAATTTTTCCATTTTATAATTTGTTTTTCTAGGTTTATATTTTTTTGTATTTTCTTGTTTTTGTTGTGTCGTTTTATATTGTTTTGTATTTTCTTTTTCAAAATTTTAGATAAATACAAAATAAAGAGAGAATAAAAATATTTACAAATCGAAGTTTCCATTAGCAGTGACAGTTGTAGCTAAGAGTGGAAGTGATGAAGTTAATCAGGTTTGTTGTTGACGTTTTATTGGATTATCAAGAGCACCGTAAGCGAACAGACTTTGACACAACATGAGAATCCAAGGTGAGTAATTCACTGAACATCGTGGACATAAAGCAATCTTCACAGCGATCATTTGGAACGTTGTTTACTGTGATAGCAACTTGAGAACAGACTGGACTTATGTGGACCGACTTAAACTGTCTTGTATCAAGTACCGTTCCGGACAGTTGTGGAACGGGTTCAGAACTGACATGATTTGACCGCCATCTGAGGCGAATTCGTCCAAAGTTAACATAATTGTTTTCACTATCGATTCTTGTTCTCTTGTTAAATACCTGTAAGCCTTTGACTGAGTAGAATACCCAACAAAAATACAGGATCACCTTCCTCATTTTATCAAGAATCTTTCACCATCTCTGTTGATGTAGCATAAGAATCAAACAGAAGAGAAAGAACTTGACTGACAGTTTTCCGGGCATTGAGAGAAATGATAAGGTGTCGTTTTCTCATGTCGAGGAATTAACAATGAACGTTTTGAGTAAAACATGTGTTGCAATTGCTTCAGCCCAGAAGAACAAAGAACTTTAGCGGCGCTTATCATTGGTTCGAGCAGCTCACAAAGTACGGTTTCGTCTTCGACAACGCCGTTTTGTTTGGTATGTCGAGCAGTTCGAACGAGTTGCGTGTCTATTCCCTCTTTTGTCAAGATCGATGAATAGATTTATTAAGAAATTTCCGTGTGCCTTTTGGTCATTCGAAGCGGTTGTAGATTGTGCATGAAGTCTCTATGGACAAGTGTGAGATAAATCAATGGAACTCCAGGTGTTCGGCTTTGGACCTCAAAGTGAGTCCAAGCATATCGGAAAAAAAAAAATTAAAAAAAATCAACAACAATTTACTAGAACATACATCTTTCTTATAAAGCCTTGTACCCGCATGACCACATAAGTCCATGTTAACGAAGTTAGTAACCGTCTTTTTGAGCTCGGGTATTCTTAGTGTGAAAAGACTTTCTGTTGCTTTCCCACTCACAAGCAGATCACAATGATTCTTTGACGAATTTTACTTTGGAAGCCATTTCACAATATTCATTCTTTGAAACAAGTTGTATGGTGATCGAAGTTTAAGTGAGAGTAGACGACATGCCACAACGCAATCGCTTGAGACAAAATAGATGTTGCTCTCTTAGCCATTAAGCAAATTGATTGGGAGAAGTTGAGTCTTGAAGAGATATAGAATACAAAATCTGTGCCACGAGAACCTGTGAGAATATCATTATTCACTTCAATCACGGAGGTAAGCATGAAGAGACTTCCGAAAAGCAACTTTCGATCCGCATCACAAAATTGACCAACTAGAAAAAGTTGTGTTTAATCCCCTTCGCGTAATAAACCCTTTTGATAGTAATAGCACCTTGAACCAGATCTCCATAACCAAGAATTGGTGCAATTTGATCATTTCCAAACTTCACCGTGCCCAGAAATTTCTCCACAAAATTAGTTAGAAGCTTGAGATTTCCGGTCATGTGCTTTGAGCACCCAGAGTCGATGATGAATAGAATGATCTCGACAATCTGCAAAAGAGTATAAGCAATGGAGTATTGGACACAGGAGCACCTATAGAGTTCTTGTCCAAATTTTAAGCAGTTCTAGATCATTTCATAGAGGCATCTAACGTTTGGATTAACATTTCTTTTTGAGACTTAGTTTTCCATTTGTACCAGATGTGTACATACTTTAGGATTACCACCAACGCATGCTTACTAACTTGCTCTTATAACTTCCAAGTTATATGTTTCTAGATTTCTTGGCCAAGTGGAGTGGATTGCAACGTAAATCTTACTGGATGTTGCAACAGATTGGTTCACATTATGCTTGGGTTTTGTAGTACTAACAGGCACAGCCATTGGTTGTCTAGTCCTAGAATTCACGCCATTTATATAATGTAAGACACACAAATCATGATTGTCATTCAGCACACACTTTCCACAAGTAACACAGACAAAGTTAACATTCGAGGTCTTAGCATTCAAACTGTCATTACACGCAGTTACAGACGTTTTATTATTTGAAAACTTAAACTTCCTACGGTGGTCTTCTACTTCTTGCTTCTTCCCTTGACTATTGTTAGACATGACTCTATCTTCCAGATGATTGCTCTTAAGCTGTGGTCTGCTAACACTAGTATTGGGAATTACTCCTGTAGAGAAAGACACGCGTTTGTTAGGTTTCCTAATGTCTTGATGCAACTGAGGTGTTCTAGTTTGATTAGGCTTTGTGTGCACTTTATACATTCCTGGTGCAATCACATTTGTGTTCCTGACAATTGGCAACTTATTCTGAGGCAAAATCTTGCATGATCTGGTTTTTAGAAAAAACATTAAGCACATTTTGTGTGGTAAGATGGCTTTGACTTGAGAAATCTTTCTTTGTCAAAGAATCTGAAAAAATATCCTGCTGTTTACCTAAAATTGGATTGTCTTTGACTTTTAAAAGCATTCGTGTTGTCGAAAACCGATGATTTTTCCAACTTAGTTTCCACCATTTTCCTTCATCTTTTCCTATGAGTTTCTTCACTCACTTATTGCAATTTCCTTTGTCTTGTAATTGTACTTTCAAGTCTTGAATTTCAAAATACGTTCACATAGTTCTTTCAGAAATACGTTGACTGATTTTCTTTGAAAGATTTATCATTTTTTATCTTTTCTTTACACTGTTGTAAATCAAGTTCAAGATAATCCAGTTTCTGAAATGATTCAAAACTCGTGACATTGTTATAACTCTTATGAATAGCTCTTTTTCAAGACTTCACACTTTTCCCAGTAGTAAGGATTATACTCCTAATAGGAACATAAACCTCATTAAGCTCATAAGAAACTATATCAACTTAAGGAGTTGATTGTGTTTCTTTAACTTTTTTAAGTTCTCACAAATGCAGTCAGGCAAATTAACAAGGGAGTCATATTGCCTTCATAGTGCATTAAACTTGTGATAATACTCATATAAGAGAGAGCCAGACTAAGACAAAGAATGAATCTTAAAAGGCATATTAAATATCACAAAAACAACTTGTTTACTATATGTTTCTATTAATTCATCCCAAACAACCTTAGCATTTTTAGAAAGCACTTGTCTCATACACAGATCTTGAGAAAAACATCCATGAATCCAATTAAGCACTACAGAATTACATATATCCTATAGTTCTTTCATAAAACCTTCTTCCTCTGATCTTTTTAACTTTTCATATATAAAACCAAGCTTATTTTTAGTGTGAGTAGCAATTGTAATAGCAGCTTTCCAAGTCTTATTGTAGAACCGTACAGGGGGTGAATATGGTTTTCTTGACTTCTTTGAAGTTTACAAAACTTTAAATCTCAAAAGAGCCGAGTGGTGTACTAATCTACTTTGCATTAAGAGCAATAAGTAGATAGAGAGAAGAAGAGACACCACGATATATACTGGTTTGGGAAGGGGGCATAGTCCTTCCGTACGTCCACTGCGAATCTATGACACCGATACTATTCCTAGTATAATCCTTATGGTGGATTATAAACCGTATTACAAATTAACTCCATTGACTTTCAACAAAGCTCTATGCTCACACAAAATAGTTACTACCTATGGTATTCCGCCCTCGGAATCCACCCCTAAGAACCCGTGATTCGACTTAACCTATAATTCTAAAAGCCTTCCCCTTAGAAGCTTAACAAACCCTAACTAGATCTCTAATGATCTAGGCTTGATCCCACGGATACAAGAATTCCCTTACAACTCGATAATGAAAGATAGATTGATTGTTGAATCAAGTCCTAACCTAGCCTAGAGACTTGATTCTAAAAAAAGGGTATAAGAAAAAAGACCCTCAACAAAACACACAAGTATAGATTAGGACTTGTGTGTCTCTCTTGCGGAGATGTATTCAATTTAATAGAATGCTAAGATGAGAAGATTAGAACACTTTGATGTTTAAAGTTAGAGGATTAGAGAAGAGAAAAGAGAGGAAAGAATGTTTGCAATAGACGAGGAATAAAAAGGCCAAGGGTGGGTATTTATAGGCCCAAAATCCTAAATCGTTAAAAAATAATTCGAGTCTGGTGCGCTGCCAACGCGTCAGCGTGTGGCTAGCGCGCCAGATTCCCGAGATTGTTTTTCTTCAGGATTTTGGCATTTTAAATACTCGCACTTGTTATACCCCCAATTGTACTTCACGCTATGACCTTTCAATCATTCTTATGCTCAAGGTCAACCAACTCAAATAGCCATTTGATAAAACGTTTATGAAGTATTGATAACGCCTAAATTATACATGTTTTCGGTGGCGTTATTTGTATATATTTAATTATTTCTCGTGAACTTTCGATACTTAATAGCTTGAAATATGAGCAGGTTCACTTGAAGACCTCCCAAGCTCAAACACAACGAAGATCGAGTATTTATACACAATATACAAGAAAAGATAATGTTCAAGCTCTAAAGTGAAAATGTGCGCCGCACTTACCAATTGTGCGTCGCACTTACCCTCAAGTCAAAGGAAATCAAGACTTAGTCAAATAACGCATTAACTCAACAAGTAAGCCGCACTTACTATTAAGTACGCCGCACTTCCCATCTGATTATGAAGAATAAATGAAGACATAAATGCTACTGCATTAACTCCCTAATTACGCCGCACAAATATCCTTGTGCGCCGCACTTTTCCTATAAGCATTTAATTCTTGTGCATTTAATCACCAAGTACGTCGCACAATCCTCTTTGTGCGCCGCACTTTCACCCCTCACGCCGCACAATCACGTTCCTAGTCAAATTTGAGTCGTGCTTGGAATATTTATCTGTTTTAGCATTTTAGAAATTGATAATTTCATATTTTAGCTTTGAAAGTTTAGTTATTCTTATTTTAATATTTCTCGACTTTTCCTGCGTAATTGCCGAAAACGCGTCAAAAATAATATTTTTGCAAGTTTAGCATTTAAACTACATATTTTGGGCCTAACTAATAATAAATAATAATAATAATAATTTTTTAAATCAAAAATTAACCAAACACCTTCTTTAATTTTAGTCTCCATCAAAACAACAAACCAAACACCATATTTTCTTTTAAATTGCTCCTACAAAACAATAAAACAAACACACACCTACAATATTTTTTATGAGTGCCCAAGCCCACTTACATAATAACTTGACCCATTCTCTTTTTATTTTCCTTATAAGCCGATCCAAACACAACACATAGTTAAAAAAAAATTGTATCATCTCTCTTCCCTCTTTGTAGCCAACGAAAAAAAACCCCACCACCATCATTACTAAAAATTCAAATTTATCATTCTTATTACTTCCTAAATCACTTCCATACAATCCTATACCATTTAATCACAAGAAAAACCAACATGTAAAGCCTTTGCAAGATTTTGCGTTTTTGAAGATTTTTGATTTGAAAGGGGTTTTGATCTAATTAAGTGCAATTGGTATATCAAGGAGTTGATTATAAGTGATTTTACAAAGTTTGGTGTTACAAAATCAAGATTTGAAATTATTGTTGTGGGTTGTGGTGCTCGTCCGAATATCGAACCCAAGGGGGTTTGATATTGTTGATTTTTCCTCTATTGTTTTGTGTTGTAAGTCCCTTTTGTTATCCTTGTATGTTGATTGATTTTAATTATGTATGCATGTGTTTAGTTTTATATCAAGAATCCATAGATTGTGGTGCATGTTTCGTTTTGAGGTGACTTGGTTGATGTGTACGATTAGTAATGGTGTTAGGATATTTTAAGCATGTTTGGCGAAGTTTGTGTATGAGAAATTGGAGTTTTGAAGGGGTTTTAAAGCTACCCTAATAGGGCAGAAAATTATGAGGTCGTGTTTGGGCGATTCAAAATTTCCAAAACTGAATTTTAGCTTAAAAATATGATAGCTTGTTATTATTAATATTTTATATAAAATTCGACCTCTAACCCTTAAAAACGAAGTTTTTATGGCCGACCGAAATTTAGACGAATTTTTATTAAAAAGATCAGCTCTTGTGTAATTAATAATTCTGTGCAGAAACTAAAAAGGGCATTTTGGTCATTTTCTGCTCCGTTTCGACTTTTGCCGAAACAAGAAAGTTGTCCGGAATGTCGTTTTACTTTGCTGCGAGGCTTGTTAGTCTTAAAAATGCGTAATGACGGGTCGTAAAGCTTAGTTAAAAATCTGCGTTTTTTCTCTTTTTAGTTTGCATCAGATCTGATATAGGGGCATTTTCGTCCTTTTCTGTCGAGTTTTGAGTCTCGGGTAAAGCTAAAAAGTTGTTTAAAATGCCGTTTTACCATTCCGCGAGGATAACTAAGGCTGAAAACGTGTGTTAACGGGTTGAAAATCTTAGGATTAGATATTACATTTTTAGGAAAAAGATAAGTTTTCTGCAGAAACTTGCAGGGGTATTTTGGTCATTTTCTGTTGGGTTTCGGGTCTCGGCTAAAACTAAAAAGTTGTCCAAAACGTCGTTTTACATCAAATTGCTTTAGAGTCCGAGTCGTGAAAATGTGATTTAGCGGGTCGTTTTGGACGGGTCAGATTTAAGGAAATATATATAATATAAAGTCAACTTGGCGAAATTCTTCTAAGGGTCAATTAACGTTATGGAGAATAGTTAGGCGTAAAATATCTTAACAAAAACTGAAATTTGCAACTAATAGGATGGTATTTCGCTTTTGTTCACATCTAGACGTCTTAATCTTTATAATGGGTTAAAATAGACAATTTTCATTAAAATTGCATATTAGTTGGAATGGGTTAAAATGAAGTTAAACATAAGGCGGATCATTTTAGTGGGTATAAATAAGTAAGTTTGACGCACTCATGGATTCTACGATATAAGATTTCATTTATGTCGGAATGTTTATATTTTACATACTTATGCATTTTATACATCTTTCTTATAAATATATTCTTATACGCGCACCATTATTTTAGGTCGCGGTTCGGATCTCTTAACTTCGTTTCTTCATTGTTGATCATGATGTTCGCATCGTTGTCATCGTTGTTCACTCGTTGTGACTCTCTTATCCGATACTTCTGCTTAAGGTGAGTTTATATTCCCACTTTTTCTCTTTTAATGGTTTTCATAAACTGTTTTCGGGGTGAGAATACATGCTCGTTTACTAAGTAAATTTATTGATTTCTACTACTTAAGCGTTACGTGACTTTTAATAAATGGTTGTTTACTCATGAATTTACTAAAGCTTGATTTGCTTACTATATGATTTGAGATCACTAAATTCTTATATATGAAAACTGAGAGCTTTGAGCACATTACTTATTTTACATTGGACACAAGTGTTTTTAATTGTATGCTATTCTAGATCATATTATTGCCTAAGTACCCTTTGCCATTAAGTCTATTTTTTTATCATAAATCGTTAGTTACTAGTGTAGTAAATGCGAGTGTTGTGGATAGATCCATCGGGATTGATAATTCGTGTCTGGGTTGTGGTTTTTAGATAACCATTGACGCATTTAACATTTGAGGTATTTCGTAGGATGTTTGGCGGCATCTGTATCTGTTTTGGGGCACAACCCTCGAGTACTGTTTGATTACATTTCATTACATGTTAAGGTTCGGTGTCATGAGCTTAGGGCAATAATGTATATTTCCTTTAGACTTGGTGAATTTGTTTCTCTTGTCTATATTACTTTAGTCTTGTGGTTCACTACTAAACATTACTAGATTTATTAAATCACTACTTGGATTTCAGAAATAATACTTTGAAATGTTATAACGCTACTTTTCTTGCTGAAATATTACTTGAATTATTTCAATACTGCTTTTATTTAAACCTATGAATTCACCAACATTATTGTTGACGTTTTGCATGTATTTTCTCAGGTTATTATTTTGCTAGCTGAGCATCGGGAGCATTTGAGTCGCGCAAATATAAATTGAAGGCCTTCCATTAAGTTGAGTACCATTCGACAAACGTTTTAAAATATTTTCTATTGCATTGTAAATGGGACCTATTGCAACTCTGATATTTTATAAAAATTATCGAATGGTTGACTTTTCAAAACGTCTCACTTAGAGTCGTTTTCTATAACTTGTATTTTATGCTATAAAGTAGCACCCCAAGTGGTATTCCGCAGCGTTGTGATTTTGGGGGTGTTACAGAGTGGTATCAGAGCTCAAGTTATAGCGAACTAGGTCGTTTTTAAAACCTGGACTATAACTATTTTTTTCGGATAAAAAAAATTAAAAGTCTTTCACCGTTGTCCGATATCCGCACGCGGATGCTCCCTGATCTCTTGTAAGCTCTCTTTTGTATCTCTACTACTATTACATGGATAATGAGTATTTAACACATGTCCATGATTTCGCTCTCTTGTGTCTATCTTATGACGTCTTACTATTTACCTTATATCGTTCAGTTATATAAATATTGACCACTCCGATTATCACGCACTTCCTGATTTCTCATTTACTTCCTTGAGCATTGATACTGGTATTATATAAGGATACCTATATATATGGGCTACTTTCTTTTTGATCTCTTACGATTAACTTCGAACTTTTTCATGGTTTACCTAATTCTCTTTTGACGATATTTTTTAATTCGGCGTAGTTTGTCAATTTCACCGGTTATTTTAACAATCGATTTCGAGTTGAACACTCTTCTTATGCTTTTGAATCACATATGTGATTTCGTAATCCATCGTTTTGAAGTCTTCCAGTTGATGGGAATACGACTTTAACTTGTCACCTCGAATCGTGTCGTCTTTTGGCACTTGCCTTTGAAACGCGATTGACTAACGTCTCATTATTCTTCGCGTTACTACTTATGATTTTGAAGAATCATGCTGCCAAGAAGACTCCTTCTTCCCAACGTAACATTGTTTTGACCACGTGTTTTGTTGTGACAATGATTAAGTAGGCTAATTTATAATTATCTTATTGAAATGAATTGGGACGCCTCTTCATTTGAATAAAGAAATTATAAATCGTTGAACCATAAATTTCTAAGTCTTATTTACATGGATTGGGACGCCTTTGGATGTAAATAACGATTTGTAAACGAGTGGACTTAAGTGTATGGCATTCGTACGAATGACTTTCTTTCGATTTGTAATCCGTTTGTACGAATAATTCATTTTTCTTCATTCATCTAATCATTATCGTTATTATTTTCATACGAATGAGTCTTTAGACTTCCTTCGGTTCGTAATTTGTTCATTTGATTATTTCCAAATGTGTATCCGACGTGGCGTGCGTCTCTTTTAACAAGTAATACATCCGTACGAATCATTCATTACATTTACTCTTCGAATCGCTATCATTATTGCTTTTGTACAGATGGCTATCTTGAACTTCTTTCGACTCGTTAAATTCTTCATTTCCATTGACTTTTTCTTCGAGTCATGTATTTTATCTTTCTCTTTTTAAGGATTCTCACGACATTTAATCTGTTCGCTCACGCACATTGCATATATTTGATGCTTTGGTTATTGTTCATTCAATTTTCGTTGGAACTAATGTCAAGGACCATAGTTCACATGAAGCGTGAGAATCAATTCAAGAAAAAGTACCTGCATTTTTCGCCCCACCTCCTCTGCAGTCGCCAGTTGAACTCTGGGGACCAGACTGTGAGAATTCGTATTTTCAGGTAAATAAATTTATTATAATTTATTCTTATTTTTACCGTTAAGTAAAAAATTTATTTTTACTTTTACCCGATTTGGAAATTTCATGTTCCTAGTTAAATTTGAGCCGTGCTTGGAATATTTACCTGTTTTAGCATTTTAGAAATCGATAATTTTATATTTTAGCTTCGGAAGTTTAGTATTCTTATTTTAATATTTCCCGACTTTTCCTGTGTAATTGCCGAAAACCGCGTCAAAAATGATATTTTTGCAAGTTTAGCACTTACAGTACATATTTTGGGCCTAACTAATAATAATAAAATAATAATAATAATTTTTTTTAAATCAAAAATTAACCAAACACATTCCTTAATTTTAGTCTCCATCAAAACAACAAACCAAACACCCCCTTTTCTTTTAAATTGCTCCTACAAAAAAATAAAACAAACACACACCCATAATATTTTTTATGAGTAACCAAGCCCACTTACATAATAACTTGACCCATTCTCTTTTTATTTTTCTTATAAGCCGATCCAAACACAACACACAGTTAAAAAAATCTGTATCCTCCCTCTTCCCTCTCTGTAGTCGACAAAAAAAAACCCCACCACAATCATTACCAAAAATTCAAATTTATCATTCTTATTACTTTCTAAATCACTTCCATACAATCCTATACCATTTAATCACAAGAAAAACCAACATGCAAAGCCTTTGCAAGATTTTGGGTTTTTGAAGATTTTTGATTTGAAAGGGGGTTTGATCTAATTAAGTATAAGTGATTTTACAAAGTTTGGTGTTACAAAATCAAGATTTGAAATTATTGTTGTGGGTTATGGTGCTCGGCCGAATATCAAACCCAAGGGGGTTTGATATTGTTGATTTTTCCTTTATTATTTTGTGTTGTAAGTCTCTTTTGTTATCCTTTTATGTTGATTGATTTTAATTATGTATGCATGTGTTTAATTTTATATCAAGAATCCATAGATTGTGGTGCATGTTGCGTTTTGAGGTGTTTGGTTGATTTGTGATGATTAGTAATGGTGTTAGGATAGTTTAAGCATGTTGCCGATGTTTGTGGTATGAGAAATTAGAGTTTTGAAGGGGTTTAAAGCTATCCGAATAGGGCAGAAAATTAGAGGTCGTGTTTGGGCGAGTCAAAATTTCCAAAACTGAATTTTAGCTTAAAAATATGATAGAGCTTGTTATTATGAACGTTTCGGTAGGTGGATCGTCTTGTAACTCTCAAAAACGAAGTTTTTATGATCAAAAGAAGTTTAGAAAATGTTTCGCTAAATTTCTACACTATTGAAAATATTAGTTGCTGTCAGATTCGAAAAAGGGCATTTTCGGCATTTTCTGGTCTGTTTCGGCCTTCGGCTGAAACATGAAAGTTGTTTAAAATGACGTTTTACTTTTTCGCAAGGCTTGTTAGTCTTAAAAATGCGTAATGACGGGTCGAAAAGCTTAGAATAAAATCTGCGTTTTCTTTTCTTTTTAGTTTGCTTCAGATCTGATATAGGGGCATTTTCGTCCTTTTCTATCGAGTTTCGAGTCTTGGGTAGAACTAAAAAGTTGTTTAAAATGCCGTTTTACTTTTTCGCGAGGATAACTAAGGCTAAAAACGTATGTTAACGGTCAAAAACTTAAAAGAAATTCTGCGTTTTTGTTAAAAAGTAGTTAATTTTCTGCAAAAACTTGCAGGGGTATTTTGGTCATTTCCAGTTAGGTTTCGGGTATCGGTTAAAACTAAAAAGTTGTCCAAAACATCGTTTTACATCAAATTGATTCGGATTTAAGAAAATATATATAATAAAAAGTCAAACTTGGCTAAATTCTTCTAAGGGTCAATTAACGTTATGGAGAATAGTTAGGCGTAAAATATCTTAACAAAAACTGAAATTTGCAACTAATAGGATAGTATTTCGCTTTTGTTCACATCTAGACGTCTTAATCTTTATAATGGGTTAAAATGGGCAATTTTTATTAAAATTGCATATTAGTCGGAATGGGTTAAAATGAAGTTAAACATAAGGCGGATCATTTTAGTGGGTATAAATAAGTAAGTTTGGCGCACTCATGGATTCTACGATATAAGATTTCATTTATGTCGGAATGTATATATTTTACATACTTATGCATTTTATGCATCTTTCTTATAAATATATTCTTATACGCGCAACATTATTTTAGGTCGCGGTTCAGATCTCTCGACTTCGTTTCTTCATTGTTGATCATGATGTTCGCATCGTTGTCATCGTTGTTCACTCGTTGTGATTCTCTTATCCGATACTTCTGCTTAAGGTGAGTTCATAGCCCCACCTTTTCTCTTTTAATGGTTTTCATAAACTGTTTTCGGGGTGAGAATACATGCTCGTTTACTAAGCAAATTTATTGATTTCTACTACTTAAGACTCATGAATTTACTAAAGCTTGATTTGCTTACTACATGATTTGAGATTACTAAATTCTTATATATGTATAATAAGGAGTTTTGAGCACTTTACTGTTTTTACATTGGACACAAGTGTTTTTCAATTGTATGTTATTCCAGATCATATTATTGCCTAAGTACCCTTTGCCATTAAGTCCCTTTTTCTATCATGAACCGTTAGTTACTAGTGTAGTAAACGCGAGTGTTGTGGATAGATCTATCGGGATTGACAATCCCCGTCTGGGTTGTGGTTTCTAGATAACCATTGACGCATTTAACATTTGAGGTATTTCGTAGGATGTTTGGCAGCATCTGTATCTGTTCTTTGGGCACAACCTCGGTACTGGTTTTGATTACCTTTTTCATTACATGTAAGGTCGGTGTCTATGGCTTAGTGGTAGTAATGCTTATTTCCTTTTAGATTTGGTGAATTTGTTTCTCTTGTCTACATTACTTTAGTCTTGTGGTCCACTACTAAACATTACTAGATTTATTAAATCACTACTTGGATTTCGGAAATAATACTTTGAAATGTTATAACGCTACTTTTCTTACTGAAATATTACTTGAATTATTTCAATACTGCTTTTACTTAAACATATGAATTCACCAACATTATTGTTGACGTTTTGCATGTATTTTCTCAGGTTATTATTTTGCTAGCTGAGCATCAGGAGCATTTGAGTCGCGCAAATATATTTTTGAAGGCTTCATAATTTGAGTACCATTCGACAAATGTTTTAAAATATTGTCTATTGCATTGTAAATGGGACCTGTTGTAACTTTGATATTTTATAAAAATTATCGAATGGTTGACTTTTCAAAACGTCTCACTTAGAGTCGTTTTCTGTAACTTGTACTTTATGCTATTAAGTAGCACCCCAAGTGGTATTCCGCTGCGTTGTGATTTTGGGGGTGTTACATAATGCCCGTCATATGATTAAGAACATCGTTAATCCGGATTAAGGTCAAATGAATACTTTCGTTTACAGGTATGTTGAAAGCATGATCATACTAGGTTTAGAAAGATGTTTCGGCCTTAGCTAGAGGCGTTTAATAAAGGATTTGAGTTTGCGTTTTATGGAATAACAGGAGGTTTCGTTTTTGCTCCTCTCTAAGTCTAAACCTCATTTGGAGTGTTCCCAAATGCACAAATTTTTATACATACATTTATTGAAGTTTCCACATGTGTCGGTTAAGAGGAAAGTCGACAAGTGTTAAATTTGCAAAACAGATTTCCCGTGTGGCGGGCTGGCCACGCGCTGACGCGTGCCTAACGCGCCAGATGGTGAAATTCTAGTTTTGTGGATTTAAGCTACCGTTTATGATTTTACGTTTTGAGAACATTTATTTGTCATCATTAAAACATAAAGGAGATCCTAGTTAATGTTGCACCAACAATATCCCCCTTTTCGACGATGACAAATAAAATTTCAGAAAGCAAATAAAATTACAAACGTAGCGAAGATGAAGACCGCCGTTGATGAAGTTCGCGTCTTGATCTTGGCTATGTAATTGGTGAAGCTTGAACATTGTCTTCACCTTATGAGACTTACATAGTCTGTTTACGCCCATGTACGCTATAGCTCTTTGCTTCCGTAATGCTTGCTTTTACCGATCATAATAAGTTTCTAAGCTTTGAATTCCTTCTTCCCATTTTGTCAAATCAAAAGGCAGGATCTTGGTCTTTTAATGGAAGGTTGATATCTTTATAGAAGGAAGAAACAAATACCATTGTACATGCTCCCCCTAGATCGTTGCTCCCCCTTGTTCCAAGGCAGGGATCCACGGGTCAAGAGCATTACCTTCGAAGTGTTCTTGGCTACAACTAGCAACAACCAACACAAAACAATACAAGCAACAAACATATACACATGTGCAAGTCCAAAATGGCTTAGCTTACCATTTAGGGACTTGGAGATATTAATGAATGGAATCATGGCAATAAATATGCATCTATATTTAGCAAAATAAACTTCCTAACATCATTAAATTTATGGATCCATACATCTATATTGAAAGCACTATACTAGTACTTTGACATAAAAGCACTATGCTAGTGCCTTACACAAAAGTGATAAGATTTCACTTATTTAAGCATTCTTAGGATTCTATTTTCTAGAATTCATTTATTTTCTTCTTTCCTTTGTCATTCTTTTTTGCCTTCTCTTCCTCCAACTTTCTATTCATCTTGGATATGATATCTAGAAGCATCTTTAGGCTATGATGAATAGACAATAGCATTTCTCTTGACTCCATTCTTGCTTCTTTGAGGGCATTCATCATATGAGTTATATTCTAACAACAAATAGAGTACTCATCCTCATTCAACGTTAGGCTTAAGGGTTCATTGACCTTATCCCAAATCTCACTTTCTGTAAATCCTCTCAAGATAAACTCAAACATAATCCTTTCATCACCTTCATATCCCTTTATTGTTTCTAATTTCCTTTTCAACTTCTTTGAGCTTTCCCCCGTCTCTCCTTTATTCACGGACCCCTCCGAATTGGACATTCTCTTTGTCAAAAATTCTTGATGTTTTAATGCTGTTTTATATGAGATTAGAGATAGAGAGTGATGTATAGACTTATTAAATGAACATGACTTGTTTATTTTAGTGTTTAATGACCAAGAGTTAGCATAGATATCTAAGCTTAAGTACAAAGTAATATTTTGTGTATGTGTGCAATATTACTTAATTATTTAAAGTACACTCTTCCATCTCATCATGTCCTTTCTCTTTTTCCTTTTCTTCTTCTTGCACCATCAATCCTAATCCTAATCTAAGGTAATTAAATTGATCCTTTTCTAATCGTTTTATTAAAATGTTTGCAACATTTTCTCCTAAAGGGATTTAATCTATAGTGATATGCTTTTTGGCTACATTATCTTTCAAAAAGTGGTGCCTTATTTCTATCTGATTCGTCTGAGGGTAATCAATGAGAATTAATGTTAAATTGATAGCACATTTATCATCACATAGTATTGGAACCTCGTTTAATGTGATGTTATAGTCCACAAATGCTTGCTTCATCCATAATGCTTGCTGATAAGCCCTTTTGGCTGCCACATAATCGGATTCGGTTATGGAGTTAGAAAGTGATTTTTGCTTCTTTGAAAACCATGATGTTAAGCAAGATCCCATAAATGTTCAGATTCGACTTGTGCTTTTTCTATCAACTGCATCACCCGCATGATCCGAATTGGCATATACCAATACATTACCCCCGTATCCTTAGGATACCAAAGACCTAAGTGTTTTGTTCCTCTAACATACCTAAATATCCTCTTAACCGCTTCTAAATGAGATACCTTAGGATCTTCTTGAAATCTAGCGCAAAGGCATACACTAAACATTAAATTTGGCCTACTAGCGGTGAGATAAAGCAAGCTACTTATCATCCCTCTATACTTAGTGCTTTCAATAGAGTCACTATTTTTATCCAAGTGATAGTTCTTTTCCTAGACATTAGAGTTTTGGTAATTTTAGAATTTTCCAACCCAAATTTCTTAAGCATCTCTCCAATGTATTTTGATCGATTAAAAAATATTTCATCATTCATTTGCTTAATTTATAATCCTAAGAAGAAGCTAAGCTCACCCATCATGCTTATTTTAAACTCACCATGCATTAATTTAGAAAATTCATCGCAAAGTGGTTGACACGTAAACCCAAAGATAATATCATCAACATAAATTTGAATAATGATGAGATGTGAATCTTTTATCTTAGTGAATAAGGTGTTGTCTACTATTCCCATTTCGTATCCGTTGTTTATGAGGAAAGATTGTGATCTATCGTACCAAGCTTTAGGATCTTGTTTGAGTCATACAATGCCTTCTTAATCTTATAAACATGATTTGTTTTTAAAAATCAATAAAACCAGGAGGTTGAGCAACATACACTTCTTCGTCGATGACTCCATTTAGAAAAGCACTTTTTACATCCATTTGAAAGAATTTGAACATGTAACTACATGCATATGCAAGAAAAATTCTAATTGACTCTAATCTAGCAACGGGGGCGTAGGTTTCGTCATAATCAATACCTTCTTGTTGATTATCGCTTTGTGCTACTAATCTAGCCGTATTTCTACATATTATGCCATTTTCGTCTAACTTATTTCTAAATACCCATTTGGTTCCTATTATGGTATGACCTTCCGGACAAGGAACAAGATCCCAAATCATTACGTACGAATTGATCATGTTCCTTTTGCATAGCCATTATCCAACTTTCATCCTTGATGGCTTCCTTAGTATTCTTAGGTTCGATGGTTAAGACAAATGCAAAGAAATTACTTCTATCTTGGGCATGTGACCTAAGAGTCCTTTCTTTTAATTCTCCTATCACTTGATCTATGGGATGGTCTCTAATCTATGTAATGTTCTCTACCCTAGGTATGACTTCTTCTAAGTCACAATTTGGATTTTGGGTTGTATCATGATTTTGAACGGCTTGTTCTTCAATCATGTCATCATCCACCAAAGGTGATGTCCTAGACTTAGGTAGACTTTCATTAAATGTGACATTAAGTGATTCCTTAATTTTTAATGTCTCTTTATTTAGTACTATGTATGCTTTAGATGTTTGCGAATATCCTAGGAAGATGTCGTCACAAGAAATTGAGTCATTTCAAGTAGGGTTTTATAGTGATTTGGATATAGTGCATTTGCATCCAAAAACACTAAAGTATTCTAAGGAAGGCTTCCTACATCTAAGTATCTCATATGGTGTCTTGTTAATGGTTTTCCTAATTAAAACCCTATTAAGTTTGTATGATGCAGTTTCTACGGCATGACACCAAGATCTTTGTGGGACGAATTATTCATTTAACATTGTACGACTCATTTCTTGCAAAGTTAGGTTCTTCCTTTCAACAACCCCATTAGATTGAGTTGTGCGAGGTGCCTAGAAGTTGTGAGAAATTCCATGTTTGTCACAAAAGACTCCAAATTAAACTTCATTATCAAATTCTCTACCATGATCCGTTCGGACTGAGACAATCGAATGTCCAAGTAGGTTTTGTAGACTTTTACCTAATATTTTAAATTTATCAAAAGCTTCCTTTTTTATTTTTAGAAATAATGTCCATGTATATCTTGAGTAATCGTCTACTATTATCAAAGTATAAAAAATACCCCCATAGCTTTGAATGGCTGAAGGACCAAACAAATCCATATGTAAAAGTTCTAAGACTCTATTGGTTGAAATCATGTTTATAAGCTTATGACTTGCATGGATTTGTTTACCTATTTTACATGCATCACTGATGCGGTCTTCGTTAGACTTCAAGAAGAAGTTTTACAACTCCCTAGGCATAGCACCTAATCGTTGTAGTAGTAGTATAGGCAAGACTCGGGGGTTGTTATCGTTTATTCAGGAAATAGGTTGGGAAGGCTTGATCACGGTCTAACAGAATTTTAGGGGTTGAGAGAAGATTATTTTTGTGTTTTTATGGTTTATAGGAAAGCAGTAAATCATATATTTAAGAGGAGGTTTGGTTTTAGCTATTTAAATTAAATAACAACTACGCTAATGGTGATAACAATAGGATAAAAGACTGTGTTTATTTAATCATGTATTACTCCCTAGATTGTTTCTCCTAGTGTTGTTGCCTTGTCACACTTGTGATAATATGTGTAATTATTTCCTAAGTCATGAACGAATTACATGAACCCGCCGTCTACTTAGTATTCTGTTAGAGCAACGCACCTGTAAGGTAGTATGAAGACTATTACAAGGCCCCTAAGAGTAGTGCATGTAAAATATATTAAGAGTGGATTAACCATATTAGAGGGCAAGGTAGTATGAAGACTGTTACCTGATGGTATCCTTCCTACACAATCATGTTTTCCTAGACATATCAACAGCGATGCAGACAAAAGCTGGTTTTCTAAGACCTAACATGCACATCCATCACAAGAAGCAACACCACTAAGATCTACATTTAATAAAGCAAGAACATAGATGAATCAAACAACACATAGACATATTGAATGATTAATTAAACCTTACTTGATTAAAACATGAGTTGGAGGAAGTACAATAGGGTTTTTAGGCCCTAAATTCGTCCATAACAGCTGCTAAACGAACTAGGGTTCGTACCCTCTTTTTATTCTAAAGTTACACACTCAAAACCCTAAATTTGGGTTTGTATATATAGGAAAAACGCTATGATGGCGTCGCGTTTTAATCGTGACGCCGTCATGAAAGAGAATATTCTAGATAATGGGCTTGGTCTTTGTTGTGACGGCGTCACGTTGTATTTGTGACGCCGTCTCCAGCCAATGTAGAGAAATTCTTGAGCTATGTTGGTGTAGGTCCGTAGTTTTGTCCGTTTCTTCTCCAAATCATTCTAAGTCACGTGTATTTCCTCCAAATGCTTCCCAAATGCAAAATACCCGAAAAGGAATGATTACGTACCTATTTTGGGCATAAACACACGATTTAGGGGGTTAAACAACCCTGGAAAAGTGTATAAAATGACACCTCATCAATCACAAAAATTATTATCAAAACTTTCTTTTGGTAGTTTTCTTACTAGTTCCTTAGTGGCTATGCTTTGAATTAATCTCATATTAGCATGTTCTAGGCTTCTATGCCAAAGGGTTGAGTTATCTACCATAGATGCAAGAAAAAATTCATATTTAGAAGTAGGAAAGATGTTACCTAGATTGAAGACCTCGCTTTTAGGTATGATATGCTTATCTTGTTCCAAGGGATATGAACAGAGTGGTCTTTCATATACTTTGTTGTGATTTGTATAACTATCATTCGTAATACGATGATCCTTTAGAGAATCATGCTCACGCCGTACCTAAAACTAGAAATGTAACTCAAGGTTTTGGTACCCACTTTCTTTTGGGTCCATTGTGGTTAGCATACAAAGTGCCCAAGACAAACATTCTAGGGTCTTGTAGTAAAGCACATAGTTTATGTAGGTCGTACCTTGAGAACGCGTACCAAGGATTGTTTTGAAAATCATGAGCGTTTTGAAAGTTTGGTCCAACGCTCCAATGTGTTTTTAGCCTTTGATTTGGGTAGGAGTTTTCTCTCTTTTGTAAAGTGCTAAGTTGATGATGCAAAGACCTTTTGTTTTTGTAAAAACTTCTTCTTTCCAAAGGATGATTGTTTTGAAAAGAAGGTCTTCGATTATATGAGTTTGAAAGTCTCATATTTGGTGCGGGTAAAAGAGGTTTAGAGTCAAGTTGAGGACGTGTGTATCCAATTCCATTATGTGAGCCCAAGTGATGTCTTGTTTCCACTCTTGTAATGGGTGCTTGGGAACCTCGAGTGTTTGCAAAGTGATTTTGAGGAATTATAGTTTTAACAAAGTTTTCTTTTTGACTTTCTTTTACAAACACTATTGGTTTATTTAGACTTGCGAAAGTGGTTTTATCATTTTTAGAAAACCCAAGACCTTCCTTATCTTGGGACAACTTTTGACGACTTAACATATCATCTAAAAACAACACTACTCTTTTTGAACTTTGAAAAATTCAACTTTTCGTCTTGAAGCTTGGAAACATTGCTCCTTAAAGAGTCAACCTCTTATGTGAGTTTAACACACTCTTGACAAGGTTCAATCACATATTCATTGCTTTTAAGTTTCTTTACTTCTAATTCGAGTTTATTGACTTTGCTAAAAAGTTTTGAATGTTCCCTTTCTAGAGCAAGTTTTTCTTGAAAAAGTTTTTTATATGTTTTAGCAAAGTCTTTGCTAAACTTTAGTAGTTTCTCATTTTCCTTTTGCAAATTAATAATATTTGAATCATTATTAGAATTAGAAAGATTAGGTTGTACCTCTTGAGAATCAATTGCCATGAGACATGTTGCATCATTTTGAGGTTCATCATCATCATCTTCACTATCACTCCAAGCTACTCCGACAAATGCTTTGTTGTTAGGTGTGGGACATTTGTCGGCGAGGTGATTTTTGTTACTGCAATTATAGCACCCGCGTTCACATCTTGAGCTCTCACCACCCTTAGTCTTTACTTTGCATATGTCGAACTTTTCATGTACCTTGACCCCTTTTCGAGATAGTTTTCTAAAGTTTTTAGCCATTAAGTTGATTTTTTTGTCTTCATCACTTTCATCTTGACATGTGCTATTGTCACTAGTTTGCTTCCTAGTTACTTTAGCTTTGAGAGCTAGATATTTGACCTTATCTTTTGTAGAGGTCTTGGAAACTACGCTGTCATTTTCCAAGATCATTTCATAAACTTTAAGGTTCCCGACTAGCTCGTCAAGAGGAAGTGTAGCCAAGTTATTAGCTTCCTCAATCGCCATCACCTTGGCTCTCCATTTCAAAGGGAGATCACGAAGAAACTTTCTCACATGATTCTTGCTTGAGTAGTCCGGATCTAAAGATTTGAGACTAGTTACGATAGCGTTGAATCATGTGAAACCACTATCAATAATTTCTTCATTTGAGATTGAAAACTTCTCATATTCTTGAGTCAGAAGGGCAATCTTGCAATTCTTAACTTGTGAATTGCCTTGGTGAGTGATGATTAGTGTATGCCAAATCTTTTTGGCGGTTTTACACATGAAGACTCGCTCGTACGCTTTACGAGGTAGAGCATTGTAAATGTTCATCTTGGCTTCTTCATTCTTGCCAAGTTGTTTCTTCTCGGTATCCTTGAGAAGTTCGTACGGATTTTTCTTCATTAACTTCATTTCTTCGTCTTCAACTTCGAAGTAAAAATCTCCATTTTGGATGACTTGCCATAAGACAATATCTTTGGACTTTACGTATGTCTCAAAGCGGGCTTTCTAAAAGCAAAATCCATTGGGTTCTAGCAAAGGTGGTCTTTGCATAGAACACCCCTCAACATAGTTCTCTTGATCCATGGATCTTTACTTTACTTTTTCAAAAATCGGAGTTAGGATTTCAAATATTTTGAAAAAGAAGTTTTCAACTTAAAATGACTTCTCAGAAAGGTTTTAACGTTTGAAAACTTAAGTTAGTTGATCTGATACTAATTGTAGAACCATAGGGGGTGAATACGGTTTTCTTGACTTCTTCTCAGTTTACAAAACTTCAAGTCTCGAAAGAGCCTAGTTGTGTACTAATCTACTTTGCAATGAGAACAATAAGTATATAGAGAAAATAAGAGACACCACGATATATACTGGTTCGAGAAGAGAGGTTTAGTCCTTCCGTATGTCCAGTTGCGAATCCACGACACTAATACTATTCCTAGTATAATCCATATGGTGGATTATAAACCATATTACAAATTAACTCCACCGACTTTCAACAAATCTCGGCGCTCACACAGAAGAGTTACTACCTACGGTATTCCGCCATCGGAATCCACCCCTAAGAACCCATGATTTGACTTAACCTATAACTCTAAAAGCCTTCCCCTTGGAAGCTTAACAAACCCTAACTAGATCCCCAATGATCTAGGCTTGATTCCACAGATACAAGACTTCCCTTACAACTCGATAATGAGAGTTAGATTGATTGTTGAATCAAGTCCTAACCTAGCCTAGAGACTCGATTCTAAAGAAAGGGTATAAGAAAGAAGACCCTCGACAAAACACACAAGTATAGATTAGGTACTTGTGTGGCTCTCCTACGGAGATATGTTCACTTCAATGGAATGATAAGATGAGAAGATTAGAACACTTTGATGTTTAGACTTAGAGGATTAGATAAGAGAAATGAGAAAAAGAGAGGAAAGAATGTTTGCAAAAGATGAGGAATACAAATGCCAAGGTTGGGTATATATAGGCCCAAAATCCCAAATTGTTAAAAAACAATTCAAGTCTGGCGCGCAGGCCACGCGCTAACGGATTCCAGAGATTGTTTTACTTTGGGATTTTGGCTTTTTAAATACCCGCACTTGTTAAACCCCCAATTGTACTTCACGCTATGGCCTTTTAATCATTCTGATGCTCAAGGTCAAGCAACTCAAATAGTCATTTGATAAAATGTTTGTGAAGTATTAAAAGCATTTTGCTTATACGATAAAGTGAAAAGAGAAAAGAATTATCGGAAGGGGTATTTTGGGTAATCCTTAAATGTGTAACTAGCCTAGTTGGGATCCAACTAAGGATTAGAAAGTGCTAGTTAGGAGCCAAGAGAATATTCTTGAAATATTCTTTGCTTGGAGAGAAAGATGGAGAGAATTTGAAATTGAAATTTCAAATTCATTTACACACATGTTGGATAAGAAAGGATGAGTTGTGTATGAGTTGTTATGATGTGACATGATGTGATGGAAAGGAGCCTCTTGATCTTGTTTGAAATGGAGGGTAAGGATGTAAAGAGGAGAGGTGGTTTGGATTGATGGTATGGCAAGATCAAGGTTGATAAGAAGGTTGTGTTTGTTATGTGAGTGAGAAGAGAGTGTTTGTGAGAGAGGTTGTGTTTGTTTGAGATGAGGCATCAATCCAATGGTTGAGAATTTGGATTGACGAGGTGGGTTGATCAATGATAGAGGTGAGAGTTTGTTTGTTGTATTTGTTTGAAAAGCAATCCAAGGGTTGAGATAAGAGTGTGTAAACTTGGATTGGTGGCATGACTTGATCAAGAGTTAAGATGAAGAAGTTTGTGTGTATGTGTAATTTGAATTCATTGAGGAAGAAGGTGAATAGTAGATATGTGGTGGAAAAGATATGGAATATCTTGGTTGGGAATGTAGGGAACATAGAAGTACAACAAATACAAGAGAAGTACATTATGTAATGGAATGTGAGTTAGCATATAAAGGATAATATTTGAGGTTTATTTGGTGAAGGTTTATGTGAAGAAGGGTGTTTATGTTTGAAGAGTGTTTAGGAAGATAAGTATAAAGTTGATGGTGTTTACGATGAAATCAAAAGATTAAACTTTGGATTAATAATCACATTGCCAATAAGAAAGAAAAGAGTAGGAATATGTGATTATGGAATGGTTTAAGGAAGAAGTTGTTTGGATTGTATATGGAAGAATGAAATCACTTGTTGGGTAAGAAAGGTAAACAAGTGATTAGATATAATGGGTTATAGGAGTGTGTAAAGGAAGTGAAGACTTGTATATGTGAGGAATACATGTGAGTTTGTAAAAACATTTAAAGCTAAGGACGTGAGAAAAGTCAAAGTATGATTAACTTCCAAATACCACAAACTCAATTAGTCATTTAGACTTTAATCCATAATAATCATCAATGAATTTGATCACTAATCATCTTGATGCAAACAAGCTAAGTGCTTTGCATCTTAAGTAAAACATATCCCATAACAGGAAATGATGCGTTTACACAAAGTGACATTTGACTTAGTTTGACCAATATGGGAGTCAACCCGTTACATGATTAGGTTCAATTGTAAATCCGAGCAACAATAAATTTGATCATTAATCATTTTGATGCAAACAAGATAAGTGTTTTGCATCATAAGTAAAGCATATCCCATAATGGAAAAGGATGCATTTACGCAAAGTGGCCTTTGACTTGGTTTGACCAAAACAAGAGTAATGCCCGTTACATTATTAAGATCATTGTTAATCCAGATTAAGGTCAAATTAATACTTTTGTTTGTTGGTATGTAGAAAGCATGATCATACTAGGTTTAGAAAGATGTTTCGGCCTTGGCTAGAGGCGTTTGATAAAAGATTTGAGTTGCCGTTTTATGGAAAAACAAGAGGATTCGTTTTTCTTTCTCTTTAAGTCTAAACCTCATTTGGAATGTTTTCAAATGCTTAAATTTCATATACATACCTTTATTGAAGTTTCCATATGTGTCGGGTAAGAGGAAAGCCGACAAATGCTAAATCCGCAAAACGGATTTCACGTGTGGCGCGCTGGCCACGCACTGACGCGTTCCCAGTGCGCCAAATGGTGAAATCCTAGTTTTGCGGATTTAAGCTACCGCTTGTGATTTTACGTTTTATGAACGTTTATTTGTCATCGTTAAAACATAAAGGATATCATAGTCAATGTTGCACCAACACTTATAATTTTCAGTACCTTCCAATTTAAAATTGATTAAAGGTACCCCGCTTGTGTTAATACTACGCAAGAAAAATGGATCATATTGATCGATATCACTTCCCTCAGAACTAGAGGATTGCCCTTTGTTCTTGGGAGGCTTTTGACCTTCAATCATAATGACAAAACAGATATAACAAAGAAAAGAAACAGATCAAAACACCGAACCACCAGAGGGTAGACTCAGTAACCAGTGTGGTACAAGGCACACACCTACTATTGAGCTTAAGAACCATGATTCCTTGCTTTTTGAGAAGTAGGTCAAGATTCACCCAATAGTGCAGGGTGTATACACAGGAAACCAAACAAATACTGAAACTGAGTCAGTTAACTACCAAACTCCTACAATCACAAATAATCCTCCAATCAACAACTCTAACAACACACAAAATCCCTTAATCTAACCCTTTCACCAATTCTAGAAAACCTAAGAAAAAAACCTATGAGAAGGCGTGAAAGGTGTTACAATGCACGCAAAGCTTCCAAACAAAGAGACAAGATGTCTCAATACCAACCTAACCAGATGCACAACGAAAAACCAACTTGAAACTAAAAAGAGAAAGGATTAGTAAGGAAAAATTTACTAAAAACAAATAATAGACCTTAACTGATCTATTATAACAGAAAAACTAACAAAATCAAGAAACAAAGTATTAGGGTTTTGATACATTAAACCCCTAAAATCAAGATCTACCAAAATCTTGATTAATAATCTATCAATCAACACACGTTGACAATCAATTGATCAAAAACAAAAAAAAAACCCAATTTTTAGGAAACCCTAAAACATGAAATACCACAGATCAACCAAGAAACCACTTATCGATCAATTCTACCAAGAATCACGCGATTAACACCTCAAACCTCGTATTGATCTGAACTCAAAATACAAAACCAAAAAAAAAATTAAAATCCTAATTTTTTTGAAAACAATCGATCTTTGTATCAAAGCAAACCTGGCTATGATATCATGTGGAAAACTATAGCAAAGACCTCAAAACACTTATAAAGTTCATACAACCAACCTCCCTTTTTATTTATTATAATCACAACATCTGACTAACACTTCAAATGTGTTAACAGGTTTTGAGTTCAGTACAATACAAGAAAGAAACACAAGATTACACAAGAAACCTAACAATCTTCTTAAAGGCTGAGAAGATGAACAAGGGAGATAAACTTTCTAGAAAAAGAATGACCAAAAAACGATTAACCTATAGATGGGTATAAGATGGGTATTTATACCCCACTAACCTTAAATAACTTTATTCTTGAGCCATTGAACTTTCAACTTCGTTCACCTTCAGTCCATGCAATACTAAAACAATAACAAACCAAAACTAAACATAATAATGAATTACCTTTTAAACCCCTAAAGTTAGAAACTTAACTCAAACTTAGTCCAAACTACAAGAGCTAACTTTATAAATTTAACAAATTGGCTAATCATGTCTTCTATAATATTTGTGGACTCTTTATATATAAGTCTCCAAAGTGACTTCATAGTGTGGCTTTTGTCCGTGGTGGAACTTGAGAACTTTTATTGAGAAGGAGAAAACATAAGTATTTATGTTTACAAAGAAGATCCAACGATCTAAATTGTAAAAAAAATAATAACTAATCATAAATAACTAGAAAAACACAACAAAGCATTTAGTTTTAAATTTTTTGTGAAAGATAATTGATATTTCACAAATGGATTTTTCTAATATGTGTTCCAGGGATACATGATAAAAAGGGTCTCACAGTTTATGTGTCATAACCTGAATCAATGTTTTAAAAACCGGTTTTTGAATCGACTCGGTCGAGCCACCGGGTCACGGTTCAACCGGTTTAACCGGCGGTTTAACCGGGTTTTTCGGCGAAAACCGGCATCCGGTCACTCTACCGGATCACGGGTCAACCGGTTCAACCGGTCGGGTCAACCCGGGTTTTAAAACACTGACCTGAATGATCAGTTAGTAACTGTGGGGCCTGATGCTAATGAATAATAATGATTGCTGGTCATTTCCGCGGCCCTCCCTCCGGTCAACCGGTTCAACGGTTGGTGTCAAACAAGGGTTTTAAAACACGGACTGACGGAAATGATCAGTTTGTTACTGTGGGGCCTGATCGTAATGAATAATAATGTTATGATCATTTAATGTTGTCACACATTAAGTTATGTTGTCACACATAAGCTTTGATACCCTCTTTATCATGTGCCCTAGGGCACATGTTAGAAAAACCCTTCACAAATTACCCTTGAACCTTAAATTGTTTTACACTAATAACCCTAAAGTTTGGTTGGGTTGAGACCCTCCCGTGCCTCCATATAAGTTTGCCACTGCCTTTAACGACCGTAAAACCTCTACAAGGCAAGTAATGTCAAATATAAAGTTACGCCTAGGACCCAAATAACGCTAGCGATGCTCGAACTTTAGAGCTACATGCGACCATGTGTAAGCCTTTAATCGTCAGACTACGATAAGAGAAAACAATGTTAGCCTCGTCGACTAAGCTTTGATATAAAGATCAATGGAACAAGTGAACAGTAACATTTAGAGAGATAAAGGTCACTACTATATATTTATACTACTATATAAAGCATTTATAATGTGGGACCCATTAAAAATTAAGATAAAGAGGTGCAATCTTGACCATCCATCTCATTTTAAAAAACCACATCATAAATTGACATGTGTCACCTTTTGATTAAAAATTCTCCTCTATTTTCAAATTGAAATATCTTTTTATCAATTTAATTTTATTATGATCTAATTTCACCATATTTTTTAAAATTTTATGCTCTTTCATTCAACATCCATTTTGATATATTTTTATAATTTTTTGTTTTTTACATTTTTAGCGGGTTTATTTTATGTTGATTTGTATTTTTTACAACTTTAACCTTAATTAAATATGAACTTGATACGTTAAAACTATATATTTTCGGAGATAGTGTTGTCTTTTTACATGCGAGAATGATGATGTTAATATGGTATTGTGGGAAAGCTACGGGAAACTCAAACGAACACATACAACGAACACATACATTCAAAGTGTTGTGAAATGAAATTACTAAGCGGGTAGGAAATAACGTAAAGAGTTGAGTTAGTAAAAAAATTATTGCCGCCGCTATGCGCGGGTAACCAACTAGTATTACAAAACACATGTAGACTCTTAAAACGGATTCAGATAAACACCAAGTATTTGCTTTTAACATGTGATAATCGTCACCTTTGAACCAAAATATGTGTGACAATTTTCCGTGCAACAAGACACTATTACACAATGTTTTTCATGTCTAGTTTACAACCAAGCGTCTTTGAACCTTTTAAGAAAGGGATAATTATTTGAAAATGTATTCAATTTTTCACTTTTTCAAATGTTGTGTAGTCAAATATTTTTTTTTTGCTATTGTATATCTAAACTTTTGAATTTTGACTTTTGTGTATATTTTGTGACCATTTTACCTTTACGTTTCTTAACCAACCTGTTATCCGTGAAAGATAAATTAATCATTACATGTGCACAAAATACATACAAATTCAAAAGTTTAAGTATATAATAGCAAAAAATAAAGTTGACTACATAAGACTCGAAAACTTGTCAACTTAAATACATTTTAGGCTATTATCCCTTTAAGAAAACATCTATGAACTATGTACAAACATTTGTTTGCGTTCGTTCAGTTAACTATAAATCACACAAAATTTGGACCAAGAGTCACGTAAGTAATCATCATTCTTTACTCAACACTACACTCAACGGAAAGAAGGACTTGTGATACTATTTGGGACCATTAGTAAACAAGGTGACAACGGTTGTGCCCGCACTAAATTAAAATTACAAGACATATATAACTAAGCCGCTAAACAAAATATTCAAGCCAATAATTAAAA